>JAQFXU010005473.1:0-11617 GCA_034693705.1 Spatulosminthurus flaviceps | reverse complement strand
ACTTATATATATATATATATATATATATATATATATATATATATATATATATTTACTATTTACTCTTTCCATTTCGAATAAAGGATTACCAATAAATCAGACGGTCCAATTAAAAGTGTAAAACTGTTTTAGGCCCTATTTAATTCACCCCATGTAACATTACCTATTAAGTTAAAAACTGGGTTCAAAAAACTGTGTTAAAAGAAGATTGGTTGAAAATTTAATGGATCAAGTAATCTTTGGTTTAAACTTCTGTGGTTTAAAAGAAAGGATGAATTTTTTTCTGGTTCAACACAAAATTGATTTAAAAGTTGGGTTGGATAAAAAGTTCAAAATACATATATATTGACGTAAATAATAATTGGTTCAAAAAATAGATTGATAAAATGTTTTTGAGTTAATCATTGGCAGAAAAATTCCTTGAAAGCCATTTTTTCCCGTTGATTGTCCATTTCCAAAACTGACAATACTGTTTTTGTTATTCTTGCAACCATACCTGCGATTCATTTCTGTATAGTGCAAATATTTACTAAACCATGACCATCCGCCATCCACACTTGAAAAAACCATGCAAAATCTCTGAAGAATTAGCAATGGGGCTTTGGAAGATCTTTTGCATCATTTTAAGTGTCAAGTATTGAATTTGATCACTAAGCTCATTCTAGCGGTCAAAAATCCTACTATAACCTAAGACGGTTCTAGATTTCATGAGAAAGACTACTGGTCTTGTAACTTGCCTCTCGGTTGTTCCAGATTTGGGTATAAAGCATTGTGCTTTATAAATGTGTCAAGTTAAGTGCTGCTTACTTGCTCATTTTGCTTGGGTTTAGGCGGTGGACTCCGATGGCTCAACGTGTGCTGTATAATAAACTTTTTGTGCAAGTTACATAGTACTTGGGAATCTGAGGCTCATCGGCATGTGTGAAATAGTGTGGGACGTGCAGAGTAAAGGAGCAGCATATATACGAGTTTACGAGTAGGCAGTTCAGTTCTTTCGTTCTTTGAGCAAATTGTAGCTATACCACTGAACAAGTGTGGATTCGTCTGTTTTTAGTGCTAACTGAAAGTGTAGTTGAAATTAATTTGTCATCATGTTTGGAGCTAATCAACCTATCATCGTTTTGAGTAAGTTAATAATTTTTATGATTTTGAGGAAGAGGAATTCGGATTTAATAATTTTTGAATTTTTAGATCAGAATATCAAGAGGGAGTCCGGACGTAAAGTTCAGGTGGAGAATATCAATGCCGGCAAGGTAATGAGTCACTACTTTCTGTGTGTTTTGTATTGATGGATTGTACATTTTCATTAGATTTCTTTTTAGTAGCATTATGATGGCATTAGCCGTTAGGTAGAACATTGTTAGAGGGAATTGATTTTGAATGGAGGAGATTTACAATTTTTGTGTGATAATTGTGTCTTTGTGACAATTTAAAATTTATAACTGAAATATGCGTGATGTAGGAAAATGAAATAGTGTGAGATTGATGGGAAACAAATATTGTGGATATTTATGTGTTGACGAGTGGGGAATGAAATTGAATAATAATTATTTTGTGTGGAATTGTTGCAGACTATTGCAGACGTTGTGAGAACATGCTTGGGTCCCCGAGCAATGTTGAAGATGTTGATGGATCCTATGGGAGGAATTTGCCTTACCAATGATGGGAATGCCATTCTGCGAGAGATTACGGTGCAGCATCCGGCGGCAAAATCCATGATTGAGATTGCTCGAACTCAGGATGAGGAGGTGAGAGTTTTGTTGTTGGGTTGTTAATATGGAGAGAATTTCGGGAGTGTGAGAGAAGTTGTCATTTCGGATGCCTGGGAGAATTTATTATGAGTTTAGGGATGGAATGAATTATTTAGGAGTGTTTTGAAATGATTACAGGTTGGCGATGGAACTACTTCGGTGATTGTATTAGCTGGGGACATTTTAGCAGTGGCCCAACCGTTTTTAGCGCAGGGGATGCATCCAACCGTGATAATTCGAGCCTATCGACAGGCATTGGAAGACATGATTAATGTTCTTCGGGATGAAATTGCCATACCGATTGATCTTGAAAACAGAGAAGCAGTTCGGGATGTAATCAAGTCTTGTATTGGAACAAAATTTATTTCTAAATGGTCGGAATTGGCTGTGGATATTGCTGAAGAGGCGGTGAAAACAGTGTGCTTGGAAGAGAATGGAAGGAAAGAAATTGACATTAAACGCTATGCAAAGGTAGAAAAACTTCCAGGTGGTAGAATTGAAGACTCTTACGTTCTCAAAGGAATAATGTTGAACAAGGATGTAACTCATCAGAAAATGAGGCGAAGAATTGAAAATCCCAGAATTATTCTTCTGGATTGCAATTTGGAGTACAAGAAAGGAGAAAGCATGACTAATGTGGAAATGTTAAAGGAAGAAGATTTCAGCAAGATGCTTCAATTTGAGGAAGAATTTGTACAGAAAATGTGTGAGGACATCATTAGACTCAGACCTGACGTTATTTTCACTGAGAAAGGAGTTTCTGACTTGGCCCAACATTTTCTTGTGAAGGTATATTTATTATATTTGATCTTGTTCAGAATTTTCTGTTATAATAAATGACAATAAATGCTGGTTGCAAGTAGCTCTATGAAAGTGTTGTATCTCCTTGTTTGCAGGCTGGTATCACTGCTATTCGTCGGGTGAGAAAGACCGACAATAATCGAATTGCTCGAGCAGTTGGTGCTCAGATTGTTAGCAGGACGGACGAGTTGAAAGAAGAAGATGTCGGCACTAATTGCGGTTTGTTTGAAGTCAAAAAGCTCGGTGATGAGTATTTTACTTACCTTACGGATTGCAAAGATCCAAAGGCTTGCACAATTGTTTTGCGGGGTGCTTCCAAGGATATACTTAAAGAGGTGAGTTAAAAATGAGAGAATATTTTTCAGAGCGTGCTTTACATTAATAGAAAACAATTTATTCATTATTTTCGATGTCCGTTTCATGATGATGATTAAATGGTTTTCCAGGTGGAAAGGAACTTGCAGGATGCAATGTGTGTTGCCCGAAATATCTACTTGGAGCCCTTCATAGTTCCTGGTGGCGGTGCTGTGGAAATGGCAGTTTCAACCGCTGTGACCGAAAAATCTAAATCAATTACTGGAGTAGAGCAGTGGCCCTATCGTGCTGTTGTGCAAGCTTTGGAAGTTATTCCAAGAACTTTAGCCCAAAACTGTGGAGCTAATGTCATCCGAACTCTCACTGCCTTGCGTGCTAAGCATGCCGCTGGAGAAAAAAATGTTGGCATTAATGGAGATACCGGAGAATTGGTGGATATGCTAAAGCTAAAAATTTGGGAACCACTGTCTGTGAAGCTTCAAACTTACAAGACAGCTATTGAAACTTCCATCCTGCTGCTGAGAATTGACGACATTGTTTCAGGATCAAAGAAGAAGGACAAGGACACCAATGCAAACGCTGGTCTCTCAGAACAGTCCATGCAAGAATAATATGGCTATTATATTGTTAACCAGTAATATTTACTTATGCTTAGTTGTTGGAGTGCTTCTGTTCTAACAAATTGATGCTCTTGTGCACATACCTTAACATTATTTACTTTCGTATTGATTGTTTACCAATTTTGCACTATTAGATCGTCGTGGAACATTGGAACGTAATTATGCTAAACTCGCCTTAATAATCTGCAATCTGCATTTAATGACACTTTGTTTACACTTTGAAGCGGTATTTCACTATCCGATTAATAAACTATAGCCCCGGAGTTTTAGTCTTTTGAACACCTTTTTTATTTTTATAAAACTTCAGTTTTTACAGTTGCAATAATTATTACAGGCATCACGCACTAAAATGTAAAAAATATAAGTACATTGTCTGGCTGAGCAACGAGTCAATACAATGCATATCGATTAGGTACAGTAAATACAGGCCTACTTAACCTTATTAGCCCCCTCTACTGCGAGTCTGTCTGCAGCTTCATTTCCCAGATGACCTTTATGCCCCGGAACATATGTCTGAAAAGTAGTACAATGAAGATGTATCCTTAAAATTGCCAAGTACAATACTCGCAACGCAATGGCAGCAATAATAATTAATAATTTACCAAGATAAAAATTAGACATGTGTTACCCATTTAATCTCCATGCCGGCGGCAGCCTTGTCTAATTTCTCGAGATCTACACGATTTATTACTTCTTGACCATTTCTCAACTTCCATCCATTCTTCTTCCACTTTTTCATCCATTCAGTTATGCAATTAATTACAAATTTTGAGTCAGTCTGCACATTCAGCTTGCTGATACCTTTGTAAAATTAGTACGGTTAGAAAGATTAAATAATATTGTTTTCCTAATCATAAATAAGTCGTTTATTTGACAAGATCATACAGAACAGGACAATCTAACATCTGATTTATTTTTTTCAGATGAAATGCATATAGACTAAAATCAAAAAGCCACTATATCAGTAATATATTTAACTGATTTAGGCTCTGGTTCATATTAAGTTTTTGATGGAACAAATATAAATTATCCTTTATACCAAGCATTAAAAAACTTTTCTACCCTTATGAGCTTCTGAAGGATGCAGCACCTATTTCATGTAGTTAACAAGTGACCTTATATATCTAAAAGCCTTTTCGAATCCCTGTTTTAGAGGAAACACATTTTCTACTTCACTCAGCGAAGTATTTTCAAAATCCAAATTACCAGATTTCTTGGCCTGAAGAATCGCCTTCTCAGCTGCTTGTATCTCAGCAGTATTATTGGTTTGCCTCCCTTCTACAGGTTCCGATAAATTTCTGCAACAAGTCAAATCAACCCAGCTCGTTTGAAATTGTACCGAATAATTCAACGTACTTACGAACGCAAAATTTTCCACCTTCCCATTCATTATGTAGTCATAAAAATAATGTTACGTGATGAATAGGCTCACAAAAAGTGCTGGTCACCAAACCAAACGCCAATGCCCGCTTTAGAACCAGATCTTCCATTCTTGGAACAAGCGCCATCAGTGAAGACAACTACGTATCCTGCAGGATCCACAGTAAATTTCTCCAATTTCGCACTTGTGGTATCCCCTGGGCTATCATTCAGTTTCAGTCTTTTATTTACTACTCTATCATCCACGTCAGGATTCCCGTTGCCATTAACACTGGTCTGCGCCCCACGACCCCTTTTCTGCCGCCCCTTTGAAATATTAGAAGAAACTCTTCCTTCTTTAGACGGTGTCTCAACATCATAACCAGCCTTTTTTAGCACCTCATAAGCCATTTCCTGCATCTTATCAAATTCTTCCGAACCCACAGGTTTCGACACCTTTTTAACCCTAGGCTTTTTCACCATGGTGGATTTCTGATTTCCAAAAGCACCAGTCAGGATCTCTGTCTCTGGCTTCTCTATTTTCAATGCGGATGAACTTGGAGCTGCTGATCCACCATTTCCTGTATTCTCCTCAATAAAATCCTTTGCTTCATTTTCAGTCTTGAATCCTTTGAACCTCGCATTAGGAAATTGCTTTACTTGAGCTTCACATTCACTCCTACATATAAATAAATGCACCCAATTAAATACACTTATTAGACTTGTTTTTTATTTCCACATAATTTTTTAGAATACTCCAAGAAACTCTGTCCCCTCTTCCAATTATTTCTATTTCAACCTACCAACTACGAAAAATTCCAGTATTTCTTCCTCGTGCCACTGCATAAAAAGACGGTCCTGTCTTTTTGCCCATGATTAGTGAATTAGGGTAAATTAATTTTGAATTCGAAAACCAGGGTAATGTAGAAAAGGTCTTTCGGAGTGTAGGTAGGGTTAAGTTCTCTTGATAACGATGACCCAGCTGGACGACAATGCAAGAGCTACTAAAAAGACTTATCATCCATTTCCGCATTTAATAATTACTATTCCAAGAGTCGAAGGCACAGAGGACAGCTGTTTCTTTACTTCTAATTATTCACTCTCAATCCGTCTACTGTCTACAATAATAACTGAATGCTTTTGATTAAAACGACACTTTAATTTCGGCCACATATTTTGTATTAATCAGCTATGGACATGTAAAAAGCAAAGTAGAGCAAGAGCACACTTAACACCTACGAAATGAACAAAAATTAGTAGTAGCCGTAAGTCTCTATCGCAAGCGAGTCCTGAAACAAGTTTTCGCGGGGCGAGGTAAGTACGTATAAAGGAAATATTTATAATTATACACAAAGGAATCTCACTGCGACCCATTACCATACAATGATGTCGAAGCTATTTAAGGACTCGTTTTTGTAAATAACCACCAAACCACATCAATTTCCAGAAATGATACGTCTCTCCATACCAGCATAAATCAGCTATAAAAATCACCTTGGCATGTTCCCCTCTTTCCAACAAAGTGACAAGCCATTCCGTCGAAAAGGTTGCATTGTTCATAATGTCAGATATCAATTAAATTGTATTATAATCACACTTATTTCCAAGTACTAACTTGTCTAAATCCATGCTTTGGACGAAATTGTACATTCAAAAATTTTGTATGACGGGATTGGAGCACCCACTACCCCATCTCAGTCGGCTCGTCATCATTTTAAAGTGGTTACACTCTTTGCACGGCTTTTGGTGATGTATAGTTAACGAATGAAACCATAGAAAAAAAATTAGTATTCCTTTCTTTGGTATGAATTACTTAAAGTTATTTACTATTCATAACTTTACCTGTAGGGCTACCCAATGAAAAGCAAACTGGGAAAACCTGTTAAACTTTAACAAGTTCCACCGTTGAATTGATCCTCAAAAATCAATTTAACTGGAACTACTGTTAGTTTTAAAGGGGCATCTGTTAAATGTTTACAGGTTTCCCTTTGTGAACATTAATCATTTGGGAACCCTGTCCAACGATCAGATTTATTTTCTACATGCAGTTTAGAGGAATATATAATTACGTAAGTTCGACAATAATTCTATATTGAAATTATAGAGTACTCCATAAACTTTTTCGCTTTTCATACTTATGAAAAAGAAAAAAGTTCATAGCAATTATTATTGTTATGAAGCTCTCCCTTTTGTTGTGACTGACCAATTTCGTCTGTCTGGCCAAAATGGAGCTGGGGAATTCCAGATCAATTTCGAATGGGTTATTAAAACATTAGAAGGCACCATAGTCGACTCCATCTTCATCAATTAATTCACCTTCCAGACTTCCAGTGATGTTACGATGCGGGCTGCAATAGGGCAATATGTAAAATTCTTTAACAATGAAGATATATATGTACATCGTTCAGAGAGGCTTACGCTTGGTGCCTCATACTCATGCTGGTAAATAGCTTGTGGCAAGGTGAAAATCGTATTTTGCCCATAAAGGTATGGACATTTTTTGGTGGTACCCAAAATATCATTTACTTATAATGCAAAGGCATCGAAATCCCGTAAAACTAGTGGGTTGCATAATAGGGAATGATAATGCTTGTACGATACATGTGGTTTGACAAACTGTAGTTTGTGTTGCCACAGTTCAGTTTTGGAACTACAGTGTCCTTTCAACACAATACTACGTTAATGGAAGGCATTCTTTCAATTCTATGCAACAACCGCTTCAATAAGTATAGCTCACTTGAGTCAGAATTATAAAATCCTCTTGTTTTTACTTCAAGCACCTTGTAAAAATTGACAATCATAACATTATTTTATGTAGAAAATCGCATCTAAATCTAACACATTAAATCTACACATCTAAACATATCACTATAGGTGTAGGTTAATGAAAACACTAGTTTGATGATTAGCTATTTCAGCATATGAGATTTTAGAGATGTAAAAGGGCACGAAGTGCATAATTTCATACATTCATACCTACAAAATGCCAACAACAAGTAGAATGATACCAATTCATGGTTAAGCTAGCTACACCTAATCTTAATAGCCTACATCGAAGCAACAACAAAACTGACAAGATTCGAGTTTACTACTTACATAACGACAACAACAACTGTGCAACGTACGTAAAGAAATAAAATATTTTCACACTGTACTAAGTCTATTCTCGTGAATTAACCTTATTTCTTGTTTCGAAAAAACGAATCAATGGCAATAATCTGAACACATGGTATAAACACATCGAAGTGTAAAGAACTATTCTTGCGCTATACAACTAATCAGCTAACTAAAGAATAATAAAACAGCTCCAGTCTATTCGAATGTGTTTTATAAATATTAAATTTATAGGACATCCATCATTTAAAATATGAAAATGACAACTGTCATGGTTTTTCACGGCTAATACAGAACATGTTCATACTTGGCCCTTATAAGATGCAATTTAAAGTTATATTTTCATCACTAATTACAAATGGACAACTCACAGTCACATCTGTTATAGTGAGCACTGACAACATTGTGACACTAAAACCCCTCCCCACCGCCACTCATGCTCACGCATTTATTTGAGATTTAACTATTTAACAATAGTCGAACCGATCTTGACCAAATTAGAATTTGATGCATGATCTAGTTTGGGTATAAAGGTTTGAAGTTGGTTTAAAATCTGGACGTTTAATTTCGAACTAAAAAGTATATATTTTGTGTAAACGCTTTGTGAACAAAAGAAGTTTTTTGTGAATAAATCCGAAATGGTAGGAGGGTTTTCAGTCGTATACGAGATCATTTGAGCATTAAGTTGCCAGCAGTATAAAATACTTACTGCACATTAGTAAATCTGAAACGTGCCCCACTCCACACGTCCGCCACGAGCTTGAGTAGCAGATATAATCATGTTGCACATGCTTTTGAGGGATTGTAAATCAGTAAAAGAGTAGGTTCGAGTCGAGGTAAACAAATACCTCTATACTTTAGAGTTGCATGGTCTATTTTGTTGTGTGCTATCAGCTACACTAGTCGACTTTCTTTGCTGAGTCAGAAATACAGACTCCTGTTTGGAAATGTTCCGCCCCGCCCCTTTGCAACCGCTGCCGTTGGAACGACAGAGAGAGCAGTCTGTGTGTAATTAGTGATGGAAACAACCGTAGACGCCAGTAGGATTACTTCAAGGAAAGAAATTGCGCTAAATATCTTACAATGACGAGAAACAACGGAATTCTCGTTATTAATGCCATAAACCTATATAATTTCCACAAAGTGTTATTGGAAGAGGGCCACCTGCAGCAAAAATCCTTGTCCCGGACATATCAATGCAATGGGTATAAATAGCAGGCGTATATCTCTGTCGAAAAACGTCCATGATGATTTCTTCGTCAGGATAGGTCCAACCAGTACTGGATTTGAGAGTTGCAGACCGTGCAGAGTTGTTGTGAGTCTCCAGATACTTGCCAGCTCGTAAATCGTAAAACATAATTGTGCCCTGACCTGTACCAATAGAGAGGAGCGTAGAGTAAAAGTTTGCAGAACGTATGCCAAACCCAGAATATTTTGACGGTATTTTCTTCACACATTGGATTGTTCGACAATCCATTAGAGTTGTATGAGATTTGCTTCCTACTGCATAAAGTCCGTAGTCCTCGTGCACGGCTAAGCACACATTTTCCAAACAAAAGGGAAGTTTCCTTGAAAATTTCTACAAACAACGACAAAATTTATTTATTGCCCAGCGTTCAACCATGAACAGTGACTTTCCTCAGGACTCAACCTATAAAAACATTAATAATAAATTCAAAGGAAATGGAGAGCTTACTTGTGAAAAACGTTCAGAATCCATATTCCATATATGAATGTATCCGTTCAATGAAACACATGCCAATTCATTCAATCTTCTATTGAACACCACATCACGGACCTTTTGGGCGCTTTTACACTCCTTCCGGGATACAGCACTAATGAAACTATGGGAAGGAACTCGGATATATGAGTGGTCCAGAGACGATGAAACTGATGCTTTCGTTGTGTTGATTAATGAACTTGTATTAGCCGGGGATAAAAATGCAAAGTCAGGAACCTTCCATAATGCTAAGCTCGTATCCCTTGATCCGGATACAAAATGCTCTTCATCAATCCAAGAAATCCCAAATACCCAGTCCTGATGAGCCATCTGTAAAAGTTTGAGCAAGAAGTAAATTTTTGTACTTAAAATCACGCACTTAGAGCTAATTTAATTGATTTGTACTATAATGGTCAAGGGAGCAATTCTTCCGTAGAAGCTGGAAGGGCTCTACGTATGAGACTGCCTGGATAGAACCCTAATAGCTAGAGTCACACATAAAGGAACATATTATGAAGGCCGTGAGAGGGCAACTTGGCATGATCATGGGGCCAGAACCATTTTTATCTGTATCAGAATCTGTATCTAATAGTGATCTATATAAAGAATCTCTAAAGTACCTCGCCCACACAAACAGGGTCCATGGTAGGAAGTTTATAAACAGCAACATCATTTGGATTTTTGCCCCCTGTGGCCAATAAAGTCCGAGAGGGATTTATCTGAATAGCGTGGATTCCACATTGGGTATCTGGTGGAAGACTTCTTGCTGAAGAATTAAGAGATGGAATATGTGTCATGTGCTTGGAATTCACGTCCAGTACTATGAGCTAAAACAAAATCAATGCCTATAATAATAACACGACAAACTTATTGTAAAAATATTTTTCTCAGCACTATCAACTATGTTACTGGACTCATACCTTGTTACATTTAGTTCCTAAAATGACCTGTTTGTCACTTAGCCATTGGGAGCAAAAAACTTTGTTTAAGTTTTCCACTTTAATGGCTTTCTCCTGTAGTATCCCATTTGTTAACAAGTGCTTAACGGAAAAATCCGACTCGGAATTAAAGGAATCCTCCATAATTTTAGGCTGAAGAGTGCTAGGCTGTTTCACTTGCAAGTTTCCTAAGTGGCGTTGGGTCACATAATCCGCGATATTGAGTGACACATTTTGAAAAAGTGAAGACTGTGGCAACTCTTTCCTTTCACTCCCCTCCTCATCTACCTCAGCTTCCGGCTCTTCAGCTTCGTCCTCCGCATTATAACAGAAAAACTCTTCATATTTGTTGGACCCCTCGGCAAACTGCCTTGAAGAATATAACCGCTGGTCCGCATAGCTCATTTGGAGTTTCAAACGTCTCAACAATTTATTACCATGCTTGATTTTCACAATGGAATTACGGTAGCCCATGACAGGTCTCTTTTTAATACCAGTTAATAAATATTCTAAAGAGGCTCTTGTCGAATTATTCCCAGCCACGCCTC
This sequence comes from Spatulosminthurus flaviceps, assembly GCA_034693705.1. NCBI lineage: Eukaryota > Metazoa > Arthropoda > Collembola > Symphypleona > Sminthuridae > Spatulosminthurus > Spatulosminthurus flaviceps. The sequence goes on along the minus strand of JAQFXU010005473.1, from coordinate 451 downwards.
CACGGTTCCTCCCAGCGTTGTCCATTCTATCCACTCTTCTATAACCAGCTAAACTATTCCAGCATAAACGTTTTGTCTGCACTTACCAAGACCGCAATTCTACAAAAAATTCAAATAAATCAGACATTCAATTGATTTCAAAAGAATACACACTTCCGAAAGTATTAAAATCAAGTATTGCGTGCCTAACTTGCTAACACGATACAAGATATTTACAAAAATCTACAAAATAGTGTTAAAACATATATATCTAATGCGTGTACGTTTTAAACCAAAACTCTTGAACTAAATGGACTTAACTTAAAATGTAAAATTCTAAGGATCCTATTTCCATTAAAGCTAAAAACCCAGTGTACAGTTTACTAAAAATATTCTGGGTCTCAGTAAAACACGGGATGACGGGACGACGGGATGACGGGACAAGTCAGTAAAACACGGGTTGACGGGATGA
>JAQFXU010005472.1:0-11620 GCA_034693705.1 Spatulosminthurus flaviceps | reverse complement strand
TCCCGTGCTCTGTCAATGAATGGTTATTACATTACTTGTTACTGTTGTGCTGCCCTCTAACAATACATAACAACACAATACTCTAAACTAACTTCAAATGAATTTTTCCTAAAATGAACCCCCGACCTCAGATTCGGTGTTGTTGTCCAGGATCTTGTGACTGATTATTGCCAACTGCTTTCCGATAACAACAAAAGCAAAAATGTAGAGCAGCATTGCAAAGTAACTTAAAGTAAAGTAACCTTTTTTAGCAAAAAAAGTATTAATAATATTAAAAACTTCACTAATTTCAGTACAAAAAGTCCAATGAAATCATTTTGTCAAAACCGTTATGCCGTTGCTTTACAATATTAATATTTGCAACTTTTGAGTAAAAATCATTCAATTGAATCGGGACGTTGCGTTTTACGTTTGTACAACATATATTGTAACGTACGAAGCTTTTAGTAAATAAGATACCTTCGTAGTGTGCTGCTTTCTGCATCAACTTCACTTCTTAGTTAATAGGATTCTATTTCCCCGAATATTCCTACTTTTACCGATGATTATTATATTATGTATTATTTGTATTTTCTATTAATCCCTAAACTAATGCATTTCAAATGAGCTCATATAAATAGAACTAATATTTATTATTTCCCCCATATTAATTTATTACATATTCATAAAGTATGTAAAGTTCGTTAAAGAATTATTACTGAGCTATACAAAACCACTTTCGACGTTTTACTAGTAGATTTGGGACGAGGTTATTATTTTTAAGCTACATATTTACACACATCATCCTTTTTTCAGCCATAGCTCACTAGTACAAAATTATTTTTAAATGTTCCGTCCCCCATGATTTGCTAATTCTATACATTATATACCCAAAAATCTTTGTCGTGTATAAAGAAGAATAAGTGTAAGCAAAAGGCATAAACAGTGCATACTGGTACTACGACTTTGTATCTTCAGCATTGAGCTAGTTTACTAGCACTAGCATGAGGGTCTAGCCCCGCTTGAGACAGTGCAATCGAGACCGCCTGTAAACTGTTTATTTACAATTACAATGGAAGCGAATGACAATATACACTTCAGTTTAAGGATCTCCCTATTTAGCTGATGGCTGATGGAGGGAAAATTCCCTATTTAGATGATGACAGCTGATGGCTGAAATGCTCCCTATTTAGCTGACGGGCTGATGAGCTGATGAAGGAAATATCCACAAATTCGGAGATGAGGCTGAAATTGAGTGCTGGATAAATTAGCCGAATATTTTAACGTGAATTAATCAGTACAGTCAGCTGAGGAGTAAACCCGGCTGCTGACTTTCAAATTCCTTATCTGATTTATCCAGCAGCCGAATTTTATGCTCATATGCCCAACTTCCCGCTAAGAGCCTAATCAGAAATTTTTAGACTATCCCTGGGAATCTGTACAGTAGTACGCGGGATGACGGGATAAGTCAGTAAATCGCGGGATGACGGGTCGAGTCAGTAAAACACGGGTTGACGGGACCACGGGACAAGTCAGTAAATCGCGGGATGACGGGTCGAATCAGTAAAACACGGGACAAGTCAATAAAACACGGGATGACGGGACGTCGGGACGAGTCAACGGGATGGCGGGACAAGTCAACGGGATAAGTCTAGAACCTCTCACTCAGAAACGCGTTCAGCCAATGATTCCAACCAAAACATCCGCAGTAAGTTCAATCAGATATTTTTTTAAACAAAAGCCATTTTACAAAAAGAGCTGGGGCCCGGTCCAAATTTCTAACCCGACGATGATTTCTCAAAATTTTTAGCGGCCCGAACTGACTCGTCTGCTGGTTGAAATTTCTCAACCCGAAAAAGCCCTGCTTGATTTTAGCAGAACCCGATCCCGATTAAAACCCGGACTGTAAATTTTTGCTAGAACCGAACCCGAAAAAACCCGGACTTTTAAGTTTTGCCCAGACCGAACCCAAAAAAGCCCGGACTAAAATTTTGTCGACCCACCCGGACAATGAACTTTTACTCAACCCGTACACGAAAAATCACGTTTTATTCGTTCAAATCTATTTACGAAAATTGATTATAAATGAGATAAGCTACGTCTAATGTTACGTTGCATTATTTCCACGAATTTCCCTGAATCCCTCAATCACGTATATTTGTGAATACATGCTTGGTTCGCCAAAGTTTCCCCAGCTAGGTCATTCATTCTGTAGTTTTACCTTAATCCCGCGCAGGAGAATGTGCGCTCGCTAGGGGTGATGAGTGCCATCTCTGAAGAAACTTTTACAAAGACAAACTACTGGAGGCACTTGAATCCCGCGGTCCGCCCATTAAAATTATTTAGAATTAATAACCCGACCGAAACCCATTTAGAAAAAATCTTTGAACCCGAAACCAGCTTAAGCCCGATTGGATATTTAATATACAGTCCGAACCCGGTCTAAACCCGCTGGTCGCAATTTTTTTCGGGCCGAACCCGGGTTTGGGTCGGGCCGAATCGAAAAACAAGGTTTCGGGCACCAGCTCTATTTACCAAAGAAAATTCAACCAAAATAGGCTCAGCCAGAAATTTTTTATTCAAAACCAAAGTTAGCGAAAACTAAATTAACCAATAATTTTTCATCTAAATATAAAATTAGCCAAGAAAGTGATTCATCCAAAAAAAACTATGTATTATTTCAACCAATAAGTGTGCACACAAAAAATCATAAAAAATAATGTTGGTTACAGTAAATTAATTGATACTCTAAAGTTTATGTAAATATGTAACTGTTTGTTTAAAAATATACTTCAGGAAATAGTGCACATTTTCTTGTTGAAATAATAACAGGGAAGGGATATCGCAAAAATAAAAATTGAAATTCGAATACAAATATTTTTTGAATGGATTTAGATTATGAATGTGTTTTGGAATACTTGAAAATACCGATACCGATTCTAATACATTCGAATATTCGTACTTTTTCGATTCCGATTCAGATACTTTTCGAAAACTTTTATAAATTTTGGGAAACGTTTTTATTTAGTCGAAAAACCATTCAATCATTTGATGTTGTTGTTAGTTTCTGCTGATCTCATTGAACTTACTTTGGAAGCATTGACTGAAATCATTGGTTGAACGCGTTTCTGGATGACTGAGTTGTCCTGGCTCATCCCGTTGACTTGTTCTATCACCCCGTCAACTCATCCCGACGTTCTGTCACCCCGCGGTTTATTGACTTATCCCGGCTTCCCTTCAACCCTCGTTTTACTTACTTATCCCGTTATCCCGCATGTCACTGAGACCCACTGTCTCTCATCAGCTTAGCAGCTCATCAGCTATCATCAGCTCATCAGTAGGAGTATTTCAGCCATCAGGTCATCAGCCAGATAAGCTTAATTGGGAGACCCTCAGTTTAACTCCATTTCATTTTATTTAAGTAATTACTGAGTGTGAGTTTAATTAAGTCTACTAATAATTTACCTCTCCAACCTCCACAAGTGAATTTTGAATCCACTGAGACTGATTTGGTAACTTTACAGGAGGCAATACAAGAGCGGGTGGAAGTGACAGATGAGCTACTGTGATAGTTGTTCCTTCTCAGTTGCAGAAGGAGAAATCTGTCTGTCAAAAATGGTGGCAGTGCCTTATATACTCGACAGTAGAAAAAGGCTGGACACAAAGAAGACCTTAGAGTCTTGTACATAAGGAATATTGCAAGGAGTACAATAACTAAAGATAAGTCCAACCTTCACTTACCTTCAAAATGACTATTAACTGCTGGAGCGCAATTTATTTATTATTCTATATAGTCACCTTGCTAGACTTTTAATAATTAATTTGCCTTACTTAATTCTTTAATGGAAATATCACCGCAACTCAACTCTTTTTCTTCAACAATTTTAATTTCCACCCGTACTTGGTTTTTCGCCTGTAAAGTGACCAAATCGATCTCAACGGAAGCAAAATTCACTTCAATGGAGATATAACTTGTCGCTACTTTTTAAATAATTGCAATCGCATTCAACTTAATTTCGCCCGAAAACCTATTTGAAGTCTTGTTAAACTAAAGTGTGAATTGCTATTCACTTGCATTCTTACGTAGTAGCATAATCGCTGAGAAAAATTTCTAAAAAAGAAGGGGAGCACCCCTTCTTAAGCTTTACACTTTTCGAACGTCTCTCGTAACAAACAGGCGGCCTCTATTGCGCTGCCTCAAGCGGAGCTAGGCACTTTAAACAAAATACACAGTCGTAGAACCAGTTCCAGCAGTTTTTATCTATACCTATAGGTGTGCCGTTCAGAAAGAAATCAAGATGGCGAAGAAAGCTGCAGACACAGAATCCGAAGTTAACTTCGAGATTCTAGCTCGTAAGGAGCTTGCCCAGCTACAGAGGCAGTACAGGGTCATGGAGACAGACCGGCAGACGTACATCCAGGGCAAAGGGAGAAATGCAAATAGACAAGGGAAGATGCTGGAATATTTACGAACTGAAAAGGAAGACTTGATAACAGATCTTGGCAATGCTCTATCTATTTCTAACGTGAAGAAAGACAAGGAGAGTGAGAATATCATCGTTGGCATTCTTCAAGCCTATTTTAGATGTGTCGAGGAAATTCATGCCCAGTTAGCGGAAATTTCTGAGATGGAAGCTCAAGTTGATAAAACAACTAAGCATGTGATTGCTCAGAAACTTAAAGCACAGGCAGTTTTTGGTCGCTCCATGACAGTAGCACAAGCTTGTAAGAGGTTACGAATCCTTGAAAATCGTAAATATCATGTATGATATATTTTCAGTCTTGTCCACGTATGAAATCTATCTTTGTCCCAAAAAATCTTGACATAAACGAATTGCAAGGGAATTATACATTTGACAAAAGGTAAAACAATATTAATATCTGCAACATTTAAAAATTATTGTTGTATGATTCCAGGCTACCACATTGTTTGACACAAAAGTCACAGAGAATAGCCTTCTTCGGGCAGATATTAATTTATCACTTATGGAAAGAGGTCGGTTTCACGACCGCTATCGGAAGTTTAAAAAGCAAATTGCCGCAGTCAAACATAAAATGTTAATTGTAGTGGATAATGCTCTCACTACCTACGAAGGGAGGTACTAAACCGGCAATAATTTGTATCATGATCGAAATGGACGAAATAATTTTCTAAATGTCATATTTTTGTTAACATTCGTGTATTCTTTGATGTACAAATTCTATATACTATGACTGTTTTATTTAGAGAAGAAGCAGTCATGAAAATCCATATGCTTCGTGAAAGAAACGATAAAGAATCTCAGCAACACGTGCTGGAAATAAAAGAATATCAACGTGTTTTCCACCACGATCAGAAACTAAGGGCATTTATGGAGGTGAAAAATAGAGCAAGGGAAGTAGTCGAGAGAAGTGAGGATAGGAAGATGAGAATCACTCAGGAGAAGGAAAAACAGCTTGATGATCTTATCCGACAGTATAAAAAAAGTTTTGCTCAACTTCTTAACCTAGCCCAAACGAAAGATGTTGAAACTCTTCTAAACCAATACTTGGCCCAAGAACAGTCTAACTTTACCAGCTTTAAGTATATTACAGATTTAAATAATGAGGTGAGTACCAGTCATGTAAGCAGTTCTTGATGTCGTCGGTCTGATTTCAAAACCTTCCATATTTTGTTAAAGAAAGTTGCATAAATCTTTTAGATTTTAGACTTTCTTGGATTTCCCAGGTAATTCAGGTTTATATATTATATGCCGCATTTTTTTCAACTACACATGTATTTGTGTGGAATATGCAATGAGAAAAATTTGCGGTATGCTGGAATGGTTGACAAAAAATATGGTGCCTTATGAATTAGGCCGATAAGATGGTAGGAAGAAATCATTGTACAAGTAATGTGATTATGCAATCATTTAGTCGTTTTAAGAGCATATAAGAGGCGGAGCTAATCTGGTTGCGTGGAAAAAGCTGTATTTATGTGACCGTGGTTGGTCACCGATGTCTTATGTAAACGGAACCATGTGAAACATGTCGGTTATGTTATTTATATGGCGTTCAATCAGGATGTCTTGCAATTAGTGCATCTTTTTATTCATGGGAGGGTCATTTAAAAAGTTACGAATAAGTTTTCATACAAATTATTAAATGGACCTACTGTTTAAATGGCTTCTACATAAAAAATTGGTGGTCTTAATCAATACTAATCAATACTAAACTAAGCATTTAAATGAGCCGAGTCGTCTTAGTTTGTTCGTACGTTGGTTCAATGGTCTCAGTTCACACATGCGTTTTTGCTGCAAGTATGCTGCAGCATTTCCTGCCACATTGTGGCTGGTGGGGGTTCTAGTTAGCTTGATAACGTAATAAATAAGTGACCCGTTAGCTTCGCCTCTTACTTATTCACTAAATTTCTACATAATTACATGAGGATGTAATGAGCTAGCCTGATAAAATTGGATATGATTTGTTTTCAAAGACTTGCGTCTTGGAAGATTCGATCAAGAAGCTCAAAACTGAAATTGAGGAAGCAGCTGTAAAAGCCAAGAAACAAAAGAAAGTACAGGATAAAGTAGTCAAGGACATGAGTAAAGAATTCGAAAAGTGTCACAATAAGTTGGGAGACTTACTTGTTGGTTGGGATGAGACGGAGGAACATATGAACAGGATAATACATGGCGTGGATGTTATCTTCGATCTTGCTGGATGCCAAAATGCCCCTGTGATTCAGCTCTTAGGTATTTGTTTATAGGTTCTGGGTGCTAACTTAAGAATAATTTGACAAATGTTTTGATCAATAATAATTACGCTGTCTTGGAGGTAATTATAATTTTTATACGGTTGCAGGAAATCGCTCTGGAATTTTGCCCAGGAACCTTTGTTTATGCTTGAAAGTTTTGGAACATAGGATAGGAGAATTACAGCACCAAAAAGGCTTATTGGAGGTGAAAAAATCTATCCTAATAGATAAAGTTCAGCTTCCTGTCAAACCAGCCCTGTGGTCTCCTGGGAAAAAACCCCCTCCAACAGGTGGACCATTCAAGCCGAGGGTCATTTTAACGGGCCAACTCGCTGGGTAAAATATTTCGAGTACAAGTAATTAGTAAAAATACTTTTAATTTCATTTTTAAATTTCTAATCATGATTTCCAGAGATGTGGATGATGACGACGAAGAATCTGAGAAGCAAATGAGTATGAGACCCATGACTTACAAAGAAATAAGAGAATTTTACCGGTTAAAGTTAATGGAGAATCAACCAGTATCATTTGGACCAGAAGTAGACGATGCTTCTTCTAATATGCAGTTGGAGTCCGTGACGAATATTCAGACCAAGCCTAAATTTGGCCCTCCGATAAAACCTATACCAGAAGATGAATACAGGAAAGCTCATTCTGCTTCTACTAGAGAGGCTCCAGTAGAATCAGAGAAAAAAGAAAGTACGGGTACAGATGATATGATTGCAGACGAAGAGGAAGGAGATGATGACATTGGTGACATGACGATTAAACCAATAATGCCACCAAAGCCAGTAGCACCATCTGATGATGCGGAGGAGACAGAAGAAGAGACAACGGATATAGCTACAGAGGATACGGATGCAGGTGCAGAGGTGACAGATACAGCAGAAGAGGAAACGGATACAGCAGCAGAGGATACGGATGTGGAGCCAGAAGAGGAATCTCAACCGGCAGAAACAACTGATGAATAATTTTTCGCGCCGTAGTATCTTAGTACTAATCAATTTCTGTTTCTAGTAATCAGTATGTATGTATTGTGTTCAAATAAGTTGCGCCTACGTGGGATTTATTTTAAATGTAGTGGTATTATTGTTAGCACAAATTATTTCAAAATTGTTAATATCCTGCATGTTCTTTTCTACCAGTAACCTACAGTTGTCTCATTTGATTAGCATAACAAAATATCTTTTGATTCTTCATCCATTCCTCCTCCAGTGAATAAAGGTGAGCACTCAGTTGATTTTCCCAGCGATGCCCATCAAAATGTACAGTAACGAACTAAATGAAGCTTGAATCGCTGCTATATCATGATATTGCGTTACAATCAAGTTCAATGTTGTGATTAGTTATTTCTAAAAGTACAAATTAAAATTATGAACATAGGGTTTTAACCTGAGTTGCTCACTCAAGTTTGTCGTTTTTTAGCTGCTTTCAAGACTTTTTGTGTGGTCAATATTTTTCCAAGCATCATGCGCATGCGCAGAATGATGTTGATGCTTCAAAAGTTTCCGAGAACAGATATCAGACCCCTCTTACTTTTTTCCGTCTCCCTACCCATGTCATTTATTTTTGGTGTTTGTGCAAATCGAGATATGGGAGATAATTCAACCCTTACTGATATGCGTAATGTCTGCAAATATCAATTCGTTGATTAGTTTTAAGGACACTTTTTTGAAGATTTTCCCCCCAAAAACATAAGCTTCCCAAAAGTCACGGTTTCAACACTAATTCCTGCAGGTATAAATCGTAGTATAAACCCCCCATTTTTTTTAACACTAATTTATTTAAATGTTGCTTGCGCATCACCAGTCATTGTACATATTACTAGTTCAGTGTTAACCTTTCCAGTAGCAAGTCTTAATTATAAAAGCATGCAGAATGAAATACCATGGGTGCCATTCATACATTTCATATAGTACAATGCGAATGCCGGTGAAGATGAATGTACATATATCTATGCATTTGAATTAAAATTCCCACATCGCCCCGTGATGAATTCCGCTAAACTGCAAAATTGATCCTTTTTAGGTTATTTTGCCCCTAAAACACCATCTATGTATGTATTAGGAAATGAAACAATTCTTTTGACAATTTTCGTTTTTTATGCAATCGAAAAACTATTCCAAACAACCAACGAAGCGGGGATGTCTAAATTAACAGATATGTCAGCTCAGTATCGGCTATTCAAATAGTTATTCAAAATTTTCGCGAACTAAGGCGATGCCACTGTTACATCAGCAATATCGGTCCATCGGTAAATCAGTTAAATTAATGCTCAAATGAAATAGTTTTTACAAAAATTGAATCGTATGCAAATTGGTTATAAGTATAATTTACTGGGCGGGTTTTGATTTTCCACCGGGTCCGGTCCATGTAAAAACTAACAATTTATAACCCGCACGAAGGTCATGTAAATTTTTTTTTACAAGACCCGACCCGAACCCGAGGTGCAATTTTTCAATAAAGCCCAAACAGCCAAAAACCCGACCGGGCCGGGTTTGGGCCTGACCCTCAACAAAAACCCGGTCCCGGGTCACACCTCTATTTCAGACTCAGACAGTGACTAAATTCATGGTAGTTTCGCCCAAATATATTTGTTTTAACCGCGTACCATTACATTCACGCAAAACAACGCAGTATGTTACAGTTACGGGACCCATGGAGTATTCTTTTTCCGTCCGCGTTGTAATGGAACAACTGGAATTTCTTCTCTGGCTTTAGCCAACTAATATCCAACAAGTAATAAGTAGTAAGTGCACGGTCACAAGTTTTATGTATAAAGTGATGAATAGTGAGTACTTACTATTTGCACTATGTAATTTACTACTCACTTCTCAAAGGGAGTAACTCTACTCATACTTATGAGTGATTACTTACCGTGTTTGTACATACCTTGAATTTGAAGGCTGCCTAATTATTACTGCTGCGAATGTACTCACTTGGTGACTGGTGAGTTTGGTCTTACGCACAAATCAATGCTATTTTTACGTAGAAAACCTTCCATTGGTGTGGATTCACGACTACCATTTGATAAATGCAGCTAATATAATTTGACAGAGAGCTGATGAGGAGAATTTGAAATGCAAACTTAGATTTTTTCGCATCCCCTTCCCACCTTGGGATATTTTCCAACTGTTTCCACGGGATGATGAAGTTCTGCAAGGAATGTCGGACTATTACATGGTTGGATTTTGGATTTAATATTTAAGATTATTGCCTCAACTTTGTTGACTGCTGTCATGGGAGACTTGGTTGTCGTGGCGAACGTAAGGTAATGCTTTTGGAGCATGGAGGTCGGACCGTGCGTGTCCGTCCTTTGCCAATAGGTATACCATTTAAAAGATTTGATGAGATGGTCAAAGAAGCTCCACAGCTCTTGATTAAATCCGGCAATCGGAAACTCATCCTTGGAGTCGATCGATTGGATTATACAAAGGGATTGACTCGCCGTTTCAGGGCTTTTGAAAGATTTCTTGAGAAACATCCGGAATACAAAGAACAGGTAAATTTTTTTCCGTTTTTGGAATGTAAATGTAATCGCGTGCGGGAATTACATCCCTTCTTTGATTTTGATTGATCCATCGATCCATGTAATGTGTGATTAAAGCATTACACTTGGACAGTCGTATGCATACGTTTCTCAAAAGGAATAAATCTGAGGAAGTGCAGATTTGGTGCTACAATTTGATTGTTTCCTTGATTAGGTCATTTTCCTTCAAATTGCCGTATCTTCTAGAACTGATGTAAAGGCATATGAGGATTTGAAGGAAGAGCTGGAACAATTAGTGGGAGCCATCAACGGTCGGTTCACTCCCCTTAATTGGTCTCCTATTCGTTACATGTACGGATGTGTGATGTGTCAGTCATTGTTACCATGGTAGCTGCAATAACGCCATTTGTCAAATTTATCAACATCAGTTAAATAGAGTGACAGCGTTTACAGAGGCTTGCCACCCCAAAAAGTGCTGTAACAGGGGTGCAAGGTAAAAATTTTATTTTGTCCAGAAAATTATGGGGATTTTTTAGGGGTACCGAAAAAATGAGCTGTTCGGGTACAAAAATCCTGGGTAGAACAAATAATTTTTAGTTTTAAAATTTTCTGACCTCTCCCCCTAAATTTACCCGATTTCGAGGCAATTTTGTCCCCAAACCGCTAAAACTCATTCCCCTATAACTCTGGTCCTTGGAGGAGTAACATTTTAAGTAGCATCAATTCTGAAAGCTAAAATGTTACACTTTGAGAATCTTTCACTCTTATTAATCTACGTTGAGTGCAGCAAAAGTTATAGCAGATCAAAATTCCTAAATATTTTAAGGATGCTTGTAAGGGATTTCGAGGTATCATAATAAAAATGGCTAAATTTTCGGTACCCCTAAAAAATCCCCATAATTTTCTGGACAAAATAAAATTTTTACCATGCACCCTGTTACAGTACTCTTTGGGGCGGCAAGCCTCTGTAAACGCTGTCACTTCATTTAACTGATGTTGATAAATTTGACAAATGACGTTATTGCAGCTACCATGGTAACAATAAGGACATGATTTTTTTGCCCAAGATGGAGTTTACCTTGGCGCTTCGCCATAGTAACTAATGATTGAGTTAAAAAAATTAATTCACGACTTCATTTTTTACCAAACGCAAAACGCGGGATGTCCGCGAAATGGGTTCAAGAACTAACTGTGCAGCGGTAGCCCCAATTTTGGTAAATGCAAAGGACTGTGGGTAGGATAGCCGAGGATATTTGCGGAAGACTTGTCCGCTCATGCCAACAAAGACAGCTTGAAAATCCCGGAATCCAAACCATCTGATCCCCCACTGCCGGATTAAAATCTGATCAGGTAAAATAAACTCGGTCCTGGTGGGAACTCTCCTTTTCCACCTTTCAAAGACCAAGTAATCTTTACTCGATTACTAATAAACAACA
>JAQFXU010005471.1:0-11623 GCA_034693705.1 Spatulosminthurus flaviceps | reverse complement strand
ATTCTCTCATCGCCCTTTTTCGCAGCCTCTATATTCAATTGTTACGTTGTCCCTGTATTGTCAAAAGTTGTCACAGCATAGGTAAAAAAATCATTATGTAACCACGCTCACAGCATGATCCATAATCAATAGAAAAGCATAAGGCGTGCATATGTAACAACATATGTAGTTGTAGTAATAAAATTGTAACCCTTCCGTGATTCCCACTGGTTGACCCCAATGAGATTCCGAATGACACTTGGTCTCTGTAAATACACACTCCGTGCAATTTATTTCTTCAGCATGTCTCTATGTGTTTTGGCTCTCTTTTCGTATATACAAAACTTGCTCCACTGAAAAATTGCTGAGAAACAAGTTTTGTCACATACATGCTTTTCGCTTTTAATACAACACAAAATCCACCGGCTGATTGTATAAACACAAGACCATTGACCCTTTTCTCTTTTGTTTTGTTTTTTTTCTTCATTTATGCACATACACGTAAGTGTAAGTATATATATGGGGAATGGAAAATCCTGCAGTACAAAAAAGAAGTTTGTGAAAAATCAAGAATTACTTACATGCGTAGAACATTAGAAAAGGACTTTCGTGTCTGAAAAAAATTAGAGAGAAGAATAATAATTAATAATTCACGTGAAATTTGGATGACTATGTAAAATGCTTTCGTTTTAGAAAATTTTGATAGAGTTAAAGTCAAGGAATGTTGGGGAATGGATGAAAAACCGTCCAATAAATTGTTCCTTTTTCATTTTTTTTAAATAATGAACTTCTAACTAAGTGCTTAACTCTCACACGTAAATATATTTCTGAGAAAAGTTTTTACTTTTGAATCCTTCATAATGATGTTTCCGGTCATTTCAGGAAAGCTCGTCCAATTTTCTTGTAATAATATACATTATAGATGTATGTGTATTCATACATACATCTATAATAATTCATTATATATACGTGGGCTTGGATAACGTATAGACATTTTGAGTATTTCTTTTTAGTAATACACACGTACAACGAACAAATGTTTCCCTTTGAAAGTGACTTGATTTGACTGTGCTATACAGTCTTCCTTGAATAAATGATTACCAACATGTAGAAGATTATTTCCTGGGGGTTATTAAACATGAAAAAATGTCTTTAAAAAGAATTGCATGAATTCGAAATTTTTCTTAAGGCTCTGCTATTTAAATAAACTACACTCTGCTTATTGGTTGTTTTGTGTGCAGATTATAGTGTACGAGATGGCTATACGTGTACCTGCTAAAATAGTTTTGACAGGAAAGCGGATTTGGCAGATTTGAGAATTATTATAATTCAACGGTCCATGGACATGCATGAAAGAAATTTATATTAAGCTTCAATGCATTTGAAGGGAATATAAATTTTATTATTTAGGTACAATTGCGAGTCCTACATGTATACATATGTATACAGATGTACATATATACATGGGTAATTGAAAGATGTACTCAAGACATCTGCTTTCTCAATTAATGGAAATAGAAACACACACAGGAAACGCAAGCATATTTCAATGTAAGCATAGGCTAAAGAGATGCGTATTTCCCATTCTGAATCCGTTGAAAATATTTTTCGAAATTCAGCTTCCTTTCTAAACGCCGTCACGTACTGACCGCCTCCTATCAACTCAACAACCATTATGGTCAAGTCAGGAACTTCAGCACATCAGTGCAATTGATTATAGAAGTTTCAAATATTAGTTGTATGAACATAGCAACATTGTTGTTACACGGTAGGGATGGATTACTATGGTTATTCCTTGGAAAATAATTACTAGCCAAAGGCACTATACTATGCACTTTACATAATTTAAGTAGCAGCACTACTGCTGTTCAAAACAGGTTTGAACATATTTGCAAACATTTTCCTTTTGTTATTTGACAGGTTGTACCTACCTGAAGAATAGTAATTATTAACAGATTTTTAATCACCGGACAATATTACTGCACGGATTTTCATTACTGGCATTGTGGCATTGTAGAAATTAGATTTATTGAATGTCCATAATCATAATATAATTACATCACAAGCAGTAGATACTTTGAGGTTTAAAATTCGGGATTCGAATTTAAAATTACAATTCATTTTACTTATTGCTAATAAAACTTTGATTGTTGTATGTGCAACTTCCATAGGTATGTAAGTTGCGTGTGAAAGCGGAAATTAAAATTGTGCAAGCGGAACATTAATTCCTTGATAATGTTTTCTTCGGACTGGCAGTAACAATTTATTAAGCAATGTAGTAGGTCAGTAGTGGACATGAGTACTTAACGACCCTCATCCTCATGATGTCACGCGCAATATCTGTCCTAAATAGTGTAACTAGAAATTAACACTTTTTATTAATAATAATTATTATTTATCGTCAAAACTACCATGAAAATATTAATAACAAACTACCTTCAGCATATGACTACATGCAAATTTGCAGGAAAGTGGGTTGTAATTATAAATACTACAAGTTGGTTGTTGAAAAACTCATGTTCATAATCGCCGTCACTCATCGCCAAATAAAAACACTAAAAACCTACAATTATTTTGGAACTCAATATATCACCTTCATCATAACCCACACGTTCTACAAACAAAAATATTGAAAGCAGTCATAAAATTTTCATTGACACTATTTAATTCCAAGAAAAAATAGGCGACCCTTATGAAAGTAAATGATCCAGTTTAGAATTGAGGACAGAGTCAATAATAACAAAATTCGTAACTCTTTAGTGGCTAACACATACGGCAACCTTAAAACATTTTGTAAAATATGCTTGACAAGGGAATGCTCGCCCATTCCCAGAGTTAAATCTGGACAAGCATGTTGTTACTGACTGTCCTCTACTTTTTTGTGCACATGTACACAGTAAATTCAACAACCAGAACAAAACAATAAAAAAAATCCTTGTAAAGATGATTGAAAAAGAGTTTCGCTTCCTTGAATAAAAAATTAAAGGATTCTCATTCACTGAAACTTCCATTAATAACAAAACTGCAGCTAATTTAAAACTTTGAACGTCAAATCTCAATAATAAAATAACGACTACAGGAAATCCTTTGCCTTGCAAATGTGCTAATGGTATGTGCTTAAGTCTTCTATACGGTTATTTAAATTAATTGGATATGTACTTGACTAGGTTAGCACGCACAGACCGCCCGATCGTTAAAGAACTCTGCAAACTCAACCTTACTTTTAAGAAGTGGTTTCACTTTTAGCAAGGTTCAGAAACATTTCTACTTAAGGATGTTCTATGAGCATGAAGCGACATTCTGACGAACAGTTCATGCATAAACTTAAAGAATAACTAGAATAAGTTCTTAATGAAGAAGAACTGAACCTCAAGCCCTTGACTTATGAAGCAAGCATGATGAATCGATTAAAAATTCCAAAGGCTTGGTTACTATCGAGAGTAAAAGTTGAGAGCAAATATAATCTGTTTGAGAGTTGCAGAGATCTACGACCGTTGAGAAGAATGGGACAACGGAATTTTTGGACTGAACAAATACAAAAGTACCTATAGAAAACTAATGAAAGAGTGAAACAAAAATAAATATGGTATGGTTAATGTAATACGCTCTTATAATACTTGTAAATGGATTTTAGTTGTGACGTTGTGAGTAAGGAAGCATGCTTGCAAAATCATATTTCACTAACTTTCCATTTGGACTCCTCTAATAATTTCTGGCTGATGATTATAATGGTCGTGGTAGCCATATATCGTCGTATAGTACAATATAGCTTCTGTCCGCATAGAGATGGTGTTATTTTGTTAAACAAGGCGATCAAGGGACGTGGGATCTTACTGCTATAGGCCTCATGTTGTTATTCTGCAAACAAACTACAAAACACAATTACATACTATTGTATATAATCGCACTTGAATGAATCACGAGAACGGAACGAATAAATTGTTTGACAGCAACGTAAAAGTTTTAAATGAAATCACATACACAGGACGACTACACACATACAGATTCTACATGCAGGTACCACCATAATGGTTGTTATACCGATATATTCAAAATTACGGTAAAGAAGCATTATGTACAAATAAGGGATTGACTTGCGGAAGCACCTTATTCACTCTTGTTTATTGATGTGACTGTGTCTATACAATGAATTTAGTAGTGCAATGGTACTTACAAAGGTTTTTCCCCTGCAGCAAATTATCGAATATATTTTCTAATCTTAACACTTTTGCCTTGGCATATAAATATCTCTATTACACCAAAAGAAATATAAATAGTAAAACCTCTACGATGCTTTGAATATTTAAGACATATTTAAGAAAACAATTTTTTCACTGCAACTTTACAATGCAAAAAAATTGCAACAAGAAAAAAATACAAAACGATGAATGTTCCTATGTAGATATGCAACCTCGCAATTGGATTCCAAAACCATGAAATTTGATTGTAGATCGACATCAAGCGAAGCTGTTCTATTAAAAAATAAAATCACCTTTGAAAAAGAAGAAGCGAAGCCTTGCTTGCTGTCAGATTCTCATTATGTGATGACAATTTCCCAATCTCAATGCATTAACTGATTCAAACATAAAAATAATTATTCTAACAACACTTTTTTTAGGTTTCTTTTCTTACTCATTGAGTTGAAAATTTCAAATCGAAATAGAAATTGTAAACTACCAAATTGCATGTTAAATAGTTGTAAGGTATGTGTGCAAGCTAAAGTTATAGGGACACCAAACGACCAAGACCAAACTCAAATAGCAGCAAGCAAGGATTTACCAACATGACTCAAAATTGAAAATCTATCTGCAGTCAAAATACATAGCTACATACATTGTGATTCTCCGCTTGTATAACTAATTCACGACTTTGCTCTCATCAGGTTAATGGTTGTGAGAAAGGGAAAAATTGCATTCGCATATCGCGAGGAGTTTTATTGTAGTACATACATAAATACAGTTAGCTTAGGTATGCGTACAAAAGAATAGAGGTGTGACAATGGCAAATTGAAAGGTGTATACTGGTTTAGGTATATCTTATATTTTCGTTTGCTGGGTTAGACTATTCGAGTGTGCACGTTTAGATGAGAGGAAAAGATGATGAGAGTATTCCACATTGTTATTACTTTCTTATGTAAGGGGGTTGCTCGGTAAGTTAACCCTTTACGTGGGGAATGTAGGGTAACGTGCAGGAGAAAAGGTATTTATAAAGGCAAGCGTGAGTGATTGTTCATTCAGTCTTGTTTGGAAGTTCACAATTCAAAAGTGTCATCTCTGCATACCGTGTAAAAAAGCCAAAATGCAGATTTCCAAATTGTTCTCTCTTTGCGTGGCTGTGTTCCTCGTGGCCATCTTCGGAGTCCGAGCTGCCCCTCAAATCAATGCTCGTACTGGTCAACGTTATCCCTTCGGATTGGATACCAGTGATGGAAAATTTGCTCCCTTCAACGGACCCGTCAAGGGATTGCCCCCAGGCCACGGAGGTGGACGTTATGGTAAACGATCGGTTTTGATTTATTTCCCTTTTTTATAATTAGTGTTCTAATACCACTGGGATTAAAATTAAAGAAAGTGTTGTTTAAATAACAAACGTTACATATACTTAAATATTATTTCTTTACCTTATATACAGGAGCCGCTGACTGCCTTTTGTGCGCCGGCAAATAAGCTGATCAACGTAACCGGAACCGGCTAACCTAAACCTGGCTAATGGAAAGCGATGCAGATGTCATGGTTGCAATGATTCCTATCACAAAAACATTGTCCATATTTCCTAAATACAATACAAATAACAATAATTTTATTCTCCTTTATGAGCGGTTTTTGTACACTTTCACAGTGAAGTTTCAATTTGACATGAAATTGAAAAGAATCAGTCAAGTAAATTAAAAATCCGCCTATTTTTGTATAAAATCGTCTTGAATATCGTATTTATTTGTTGCAAATACAGCCAATTAAAATATACTCAAATGCACCAAAAACAAATAAATGTAAACAATGCTGAATAACTAATGGGATAGAATATATACTACAATATACTACAGAAGACATAGGTCATAAACATCGAACTTGGCAAATAGCAAAGTCAGAACACTTCTGGCTCCCGATTTTGCAGAGATTACTAGTATTTCCTGATTTACACAAAGTTATTGTAATTGTAACTGAAGATCTGAGAATCTAAAACTTAAATGAAATGTCGCCAAGGTTGAGAAGATAAGCTGAAATTATGAGGGCATAATAATAATTATTGTCATTTCACACGTTTTAAGTTATTGATAATGGACACGATGTACTTCATGTCTTCATGGACAGCGCGGACGAGCGGACTTCCTTTGTGAACAGCAGAAAAATACTTTCGGGCTCCATCATACAAGTCCATGACTTTATCCAGGATTTGGGATGCATCTTTTCGGGAAAATTCTGTTTCCAGAAACTCATACTGCTTGAAGAAAGCTCGACCACAATAGAAATACAGCAAAGCTTCAAAAATTAAGGATGAAAACTTTTATTATTTATTTACTCTACTTTTAGCTGGCAATAATGACACAAAAATGCAGGTATTACACTCACCTCGTCCATACGAAAATACAGGCGTCAGTGCATTTTCTATACTAAGCAAATAATCACAGTGATTAAGGAACGAATTCAGAGCACTCCAATCGAGAGACTGCAAATCTAGAAACTGCCGCTTTACGATTTCCCACACTAAACGAACGATAATGAAATGATTTGGGTGCAAGTAGTTTGCAGCTTTAAATTCTTGCACAAGTTCTTCCAGTTCTTCAGTACCCGAAATTTCAGAGGATTCGATAGCTGCAGCACCACGCAATGTCAAATCGTAAATCTCTTGCGCTACCTTGATGTACCTAATCTGATGCTGACATGATTCATTCAGACACTGCCATCTGGACTTGGAGCTTAAGGGATTATTTGGGACTAGAAACCCATCACAGCATTCAGAACACCGAATCGCAGAATAAAACGTTCCCAACTCAGTTGGATCCCTGCATCGTTGGCAGTTGCACTGCAAACCAATAACATTTGACACGTGTCGCTGTCGCCGATATGTTTCCAGGTGATTCAGCTCCGTGGAGTAAGGCATTTGAAGTTCTTCATTTTTCAGTATTGTTTTAGCTGCAATTAGAGTGAGTACAAAGTTAGGTCCGATGCTCCAGGTGACGTTAGGAAGACATGATCTTTTGAAACTCGCAGCAGTCTTGTACACACTATTTACATAGCTGAAACAATAAATTAAGTTTAAATTATTTCGTGTACTCAAATTAAATTTAAAAGTTCTTATTTATAAAAAATATGCTATTTAGGAAGCACCCACTCCGACTAAAACTAACTGAGCTAAAAGTGAGAAACCGCATAGAAATGCATAAATACGTGTATAATGTTTGCATTGCAAAATAAAGTTTTATTCACCCCGTCTTGTTGCTCTTGGAACTATATATTTCCTTTTCAAATCCATATACACAAAGGTGATCTAATAGCAAGGACAGCTCATCTTTTGCGGCATCGAAGTTTTCAGGCAATAGAGAATTCGGAACTCGGAAGGTCTCACGAAGCAACTTTACCAGAACAGTATCATGAGTATTAATTTGCTTCACAATGTCTGGTTCGGGTTGTCTCCGAGTTGGTAATTGCAGGAGCTGCTGGTAAGCTCTCGATTCTGTCTTCTTCGTCAACAGCGCTCGCAAAATCATGATCCCTCTGTTTAGAAAGTATCGAAGTCGAAACGATTCGATGGAATCCGGACAAAGGATCTTATTGTCTTGAAAATACTTACACTCGTACTGCAAATGTTGAGGGGACTGAAAATCACAGCAACTCGTCTTAGTCAGACAGATATCAACCTGGAAAAGCAACCAAACCACTAGCTAACTAGCAAAAAATACGCACCAACTCACAGTTTCTGGAACACACCGGCCATCCACATTTCGTACATTTCTGGTCTTGACTCTTCTTCGGAATTTGCATACAACACCCAAGACATGTCCTCGACTTTCCATCCCCTTCAACTCTATCAGCCGGAGCAAAAATAAAAGGATACTCTTTGCAAATAACCTGCCCTGGAGACAAATCATGCTTTGCCACAAATACCGGAACTTTATTTCCGCTCTCGTTCTTCCGATACAAAGGCTTCATGCACATTTCACCATGGCTCTTCTCTAATGTTTCATGGCTGTAAGAGCAATAGAAAACATTTTCACAGCGCAAGCACGTTCTTGTTGTTAAAGTTCCACATACCCGACATGGACCAGTCGCCTGCAAACAAGGAAAAATAATCGGTCATTAAATTACTGACACTCCAACTGCAATTTTGTTTGCTTACAATCCAATCAATCTCCATAAATTCAATGGGCAACAAAACGTTTTTACATTTGTACCTGGTTTTCACATGCCGACTTCCGGTTCCGTCTCTTTCGTGATAATAAATTGCTCATGTCGTTCATTTTAATTAATATTTGTTCCAACTGAGGGAAAGACTTCCAGCGTATACAACCACCGACGACCGAAGTTATTTAATCACGCACTTAGAGATCCTTCAGTAAAATTCGGTTACACCATGTTTTCTTGTCCTGACGGAACTTGATGAGAATTAAGTAATCAGCACGAAACAAGAACATTAAATCAAATAGAATTTCCGGGAGCAGTCAACATTAATAGTTACAACATATAACTCTCAACACGTAATATATAGTGCCTGCAAAGGTACAAATTAAAACGACATAAAACGAATTGAAGGTAAAAAATTCGCCCAACCCCTCAATCTCAAGACATATCCCGATCAGCAATTTAACGTCAGTTTAAACTTTGTAAACCCACGAAAATCCATTGGCACGTGAACGACGGGAGCACACAACAGCGTTAAAACGTTGGGGTCAGGAATGTTGCGATAAAGTCGTCAATAGTTTTCCCATTTTATTTTAAGCATATATCAAGTAATGTAATTAAGTAAGTACGTAGGGAAATATAACTTAAAGTACTTGCATGACCAATCAAACTAACTTAACTAACTCAGTTTTCTTTTATCAAGTGTAGTTGTATATAGACCTTAGATCTGTGACGTGGAATACGTGGATTACGATCAGAATTAAACGAGTACATAAGTACTTACCTATATACACACACAATGATGGGACATTTACACGAAAACACGATCACTCCGATGCCGGATTTAACTGGTGAATCACTGATACACTGTAAATATAGGAAAAGTTATTACCCTGTCCCAGTCCCGTGTCCCGTAGCTTCACAAGTTCACACTTCCTTCCTGCTGCTGCCTGCTGCTATAGATACAAGATACACGAGATATTAAAGTCCTGCTCCTGCTGTTTACATGTGCACTGCGCTATCTGTCTTTTTATTTTAAAACAACATCTAATACTTTAGCTTAATTGCAGCAGTGATTAGACATGTGCATCTACATTGCTGACTGTTTTATTCACTTCAAAACTTACTTAATGCCGATGTCTCACTGATTGCGAGACCTCCGAAGTACTCAAATGGTTGCCGATGCATTAAGGGTTGTGGGTAAGTAGTTTTTAAATAATATATAAGCTAGGTAAATCGGTAACAGAAGAATCAGAGACAACAGCAGTGAATGAAATTTAACAATTAAGTTTAGTAGAGCAAATACTAATAGGAGTACACTTACAGGGATTTTTATTGTTGTATTTTAGCACAATAGTATAATACAACGTTGTTTTCACTTTATAGGGACACTTTTTGTTATTTTTTTCAAAGCAAAACATACTAGTAAAAAATAATTTGAATATTTTTTATTATACTTCAGAATGTGTGCTATCCGACCAATCTTTTTGTTTTGCGAAATTTTGGGCGCTTCGCCATTTTAAAAATCATCTAAATTCGGGTCTCCAAAAAATCTTTTCTAAATCGCCCTTTTTTCGCTTATTGCTTTGAAGGCTTTTTCTCTAATAACTTCTGTTTTCGTTATTTGATCATAACTTTTGACACAGGTTATGTTTGGGAGATGTTAAGTAATGTATATGTCAATACATATTTGCTATAGTAGCATATACAGGGCATTTTCTGCAGCGGGTTGTGTCGGAATTTTTAGGTGTAAAAGTTTAGTTTTTTCAGTTCCCATTTAATGGTGGGAGACTATACGTAAAAAATACTCTAATAAAGTACGAATTAGTCAAGTGTAGTCTCCTGCACAATTTACAAAACAAATGGGAGAAAAAAATGCACCCACGTGGGATCCTGTGGAGATTTAGGGAAACTACCCGTTTTCGGGGACGAAATAGTAAAATGAATCCGGGGCTAAAAAACATCGGGTAGATATAGTAGCATCATATTAACTGCGGGAATCAAACCAGAAGGTCTCCCTGATTACCGGAGTATCTTTACTTGGAGCCTCATTCCCGAAACCTGTGCGGTAGAGCCGCATCAAGCGCTGGAAAAGGTTCCCTTTATAGGGTTTGCTTACGTAATACCCGGAAGGAACATTTTAAAAGACAGAGTCTTGAAAATTGGCCTGCTGGTCAGTAAAAAGAGAAGGACTGTTTTGACAAAAGCTAGATTGAGTAAAAATTTGCTTCCTTGTCACGAAAAATAGAAACTGAGTGTCCCTATAAAGTGGAAACAACGTTGTAATATTGTATTATTTTAGACACAATGGACTGATAAAAGTTGTTATTGAGAATAAAAACTTCCAAGTTTAATTGCATTGTCATTGTTATTTGGCTGCCCTAAAAAATCTACTTCGGACTATTATATTACTTGCATTTTGTGAAAGTCGAATATTAAATGTTAAAAAACCCTGGAGCAATGAACTTTTTAGTTGTGGTTTATAAATGGAAATATTTATGCTTCGATTTCGAAAAGATGTCTCACGTTCAAGTCTTTGATATAGATTTACACGAAAAATGGTGTTAAATTTGAAATTAAATTTTTGAATGGTTTGTTTCAAAAGTTGAGATGTGTGCGGGCCTAACTCTATAAGGCCTTAAGTTTATTTGTTTAGTGTGGATTCAGAGGCGATAAGCAACAGGGCCATGGGCAATTCCACGGGATTTATTTATCGCTAGCAAGTATGGATGAGGACGCGGGTGCCATCTGTCTAAATGATAGCAATAATAAGATAATACGAATTAAAATTGCAATAATTATTGCAGCATCCCATCTTCGTTAAAATACGCATGCATAAGTTTTTAGTTCATAAATACTGAATGGAGTGAGGAATGGTTAACCTGTCTACGGCATTTAAAAAGTTCCCGGCCGTTAAAAAGCCTTACGAAGGTCACGATATGTTTCAAGAACTTCGCATTCGCATTATTCATTTTATCGAACTTCAGGAAGGCACACAGTATTTAGGCTACCGCTATAAAAGGACTCGAGGAGAGGAGTTTCAACTTTATACAGTAGATTCCCTATATAGTTGTTTCCCCTAAGATGGCATTTCCTCTACAATGGTGGACTAAACTCCTCCCCAGAGATTCCCCATGTTTAAGGTATACGGTATAGTGGCATATTTTTGAAGAATTTTGGGCTTTTTAAGGTCAATTCCCCTCGTTTTGAACAAAAAATTGCATATTCTTAGTCAAGAAACGAGAAGATATTACGTTGTATGAATTCAAAATTAAGTTTTGACATAAATCAATGGAATTTCTTCT
>JAQFXU010005470.1:0-11629 GCA_034693705.1 Spatulosminthurus flaviceps | reverse complement strand
CTCCTACAATGTCTAAGGAGTTTGATAGGAGAGAGAGAGAGAAAAATAGTTGACAATAAAAAGTGAAGGAGTGAGTAGGAAGTAGAAGTGAATAAAGAAAAAATATACTCAAGTTCCATAATGCTTTTGACATCTTGACCTCCCTCATGTATTCAAGCCTATAAAGTCGACATTGATGTAACGAGATATAAAATATCACTGGGGCGGAGTTTGTGAAGGGGAGTATGTTGTAACATTGTAGTCAATTTCTTCGTGTAAACTACATATGTCTATATATTTAAAGTGAAAGGGGGAAAAACTCTATGCAGATGTAGGGAAAGAATTTAGAGTGAAATGAAAGGGTGAGAGGGAAAAAAGGGTTCAAACTTGATTATCTCCCTCGTACATATAAATTGTATACTGAACATCATCGCGCCTCTCTCCATTCATAAAATCTTCCAAATCAATAATTTCCCTGATTTTAAATCCTATGTCCTTCCCTCTATATATATTTTACACTCAACATTATTTCCTACATACATTTGAATAGAAAAAGTGTAGAAAATTCAATGATTTCCATTGGTAGGCACTTTTTTTGTTTTGTTAGGGTAAACCATGTAAAATTTAAAAAAAATCCAATGTTTAAATTTAGGAAATATGGAATCATATATTGACACACTCCTGTACAATTTCCGATGTGGTAACATTTCTAAAAAAACCCATTATATCCATTTGGCATTTTCCTGTATAGATTCGTAGCAGGGAAATAATGTAACCCTTCCAATAACTCTTTTTTCCCCATAGAAGAAATTTCTTCCATCCCTTGAAAAACATCCCCTCATATCAAATTATGGAGTGAATGAACATCCCAATTACATAATAATTCGCCCCAGACTCCCGCATCTGCAGGGACATAACTTATGACTCCACTCTATATATTTTACCCACTAATATTTCCCTCCACCACTTTTCCCTCATGTCAGTATGTACTTTGGATATGCTCATTCTTAAGGCTAATATAATTACCACACATGAAATCTACAAATAAAATTTTCTTAAAAACCTTTTAACTTTTCCTTGTTTAAAATTTCACCATTTTTCCACCCAAGTACGAAAACCATGCACTTTACTAATATTTTTGATTTTCAAACTACCAAATTACATTTGTGTAAGAAAAAACCAAAAAGAATTCTCAAAAGAATATTTAATAGCAATGACTTCTACATGTATATAGAAAGCTGCGGGAGATGTTTCCAAGTTAGAGAATTATGAAAACAGGATGTATGGCCATCAAAAAATGCTTCTCTCTCACCACGTCCCTAGACTTCAATTCCTCTTTTTAAAACCCAAAAATATACACTGTACAGTCAATTGTGTGGTAGTGTCACTGCTCTTTATTATTATATGGCAAAATGTATATAAAATGAGGAAATCGATTGCAGTTGTAAACTTTACCTCACATTGTCATATTACTATACCTGCGTGTACGTATCTTACTATACATGTAGTAGCTACATTTAAGTACTATAAATTCAAGTGCTTTCACGTGTGACGCTAGTAAATAAAAATAGTGGGTAGCTATTCTGCGGGACTTCCTAGTCATAATAATTCTCATGATAATGATTTTTTTCCATAAAAAATCATCCACCCTCACATACACAAGGAACGTTGTGTAGAGCGTTAAAAAATGACTATTTGACTATAGGAACTTCCCGTACTCTAAAAGACTGAGCTCCTCCCAAGCGCAACTAAATAATGATTATCTTTCATTTATAGTCTTATTATATGCGTCCCTAAACAGATTTTTTTAAATAGGCGTGAATACACAAAATCCTGAAGAAACAGCGTCTTAGCGAGCTCATAATAATACAAGGTATTCTCTAAACTCCGGCCTCCTACGGACGTCCCTAGAATAGAATATGATCTCCCATTGTAAAATCACCCAATGATTTACGTAGTCGTTATAAGGACGTTTTATTTGGTAAAAGTAGTATTTTTCTTACCTCAAATTATTTCTTTTTTTCTTTCCCGTAACCAACAAAAAAAACTCACTGGGAGTTTTGAATTGTTTTTTATCCTATCTACATGCGTTTCTCTCTCTCTCTCTCTCTCTCTCTCTAATCTCTGTATAGAATAATAATAAAAAATAATTCTAAGAATTTATCCTGAGAAATAAAAATTTCAATGGGTTTTTATACCCAAGGAAGGATAAGCAAGGTTTGCAGAATATCTATTTCTTATTCAAACCCTCAATAGTATAGAGGACTATAATAATGGAATGGACTCAAGTGGAGTTTTTTCCATGCGGATTTTCTACTTCCATAAAAAGACTAATCGAAAATCCAACATCATTTCTTTCTCTCTCTCTCTCTTGCTCTGCCTTACCATAGAGATTTCCATGTTGAATAAAAAATCACTAGATTTTCCCATTTCCTTGCTAGAGACCAGAGGAATAGATGGAGAGAGAAAGAATAAGGAGAATCAGCTATGAAAATATTACATGTAGGCAATAAAGCCAACGCATACCAACGAGATGGGCTAAACGCTAGAGATTTTTTTCCTACATAGTTATTCCTCCTCCTCCTACTTTTTTGTATTATTCCTTTCCTATATATTCTCTCTCTTTATACTTATGACCATTACATGGAGCATATTTGAGTAGCTTATAAGTATAAAAGTATAGTGTATAGGATAGCCACTATTAGATTTTCTTTTCTTGTGGTTTTTCTTGAGAACTATTCCTATTCTAGAGTACATGAGGAGGAGGAGGAGGAGGGAAAAAGAAGGAAGAAAAAATATAATATGAAAAAATTGGAATTGCGAATTTTCTAGGCATTCAATTGAATGGCGAATAACCAACCACATTTGCCATAAGTAGTGATTCTCTTCTTTTCCCTGTGTACTCTCCACCGCTCTCAATCTTGTTATTACAACTGTCCTCATTCCTATTCTTATTTTGTATTCAAGTAGTCCCAACCCATTTCCAACTTTTCCCATCTTACTTTTTATATACATGAGAGTTCTCTTCTAGAGGATTTTTATACGCCATACAATGTTCCCATTTATAGCTGCGCGTAGCAAAAAGTATTAATATTACTGTATACTCTTACTACTATATAGCATTTAAGGCATACTATAATATCCTATGTAGCATTATATAGAAATAGTATACTAAACCGTAAACCATAGCAATAATAATGTAGTACCGTACAGTATTGCCCTACTAAATACATGCATTTACCACAGTATGGGTTTCTTATAGTAATACGAGAGAATTTCCATTTTTCTCACTAAAAAAGGGTAGAATGAAAAAAACCCGTTAGAAAAAGGGCTAAAAAAGTACAAATTCAAATCAGTTATTGAAAAGGTGTTTACACTGGTTCCTTACAAATCCACGTTTGTAGGGGAGATTTCCATTGATAGGTGGATGTGAAAACGTGAGAAAAATCTTATGTTTTCCCACAATTCTTACAACTTTGTGGGGAATGGAAATGGTAAAGAGTACACATAACGTAACCCTTAAGTTTTCCCCAAATATTACGCTTCTTTTGCATTGTTAATCCGGATCGGGCAATGTATTCAATTCTAACCCATTTCAGGAGTTGTATAAGTAGTAGGTAAAGGGGAGATGTGAGCATGTGTTTGAGTGTAGAGAAGAACATGTGTGTGAGAATTAGATTTTTTGGGGTGAATCTTGATGATTCGAGGGTAAAAAAAGAGGGTTAGAATTTTCTCGTTCCTTTTAATAAAAACTCTTTTCTCTGCTCATTGACAGGTAAATGCGTACCCTTCATGTATTAACACCATTACATATTTTACCTTCTCCTTAAATAGGTAAACTCTTCAGTCCCTCAAAACTTTTTGCGTGTGAAATATAGAAAAATGTCAATGTTCATTATATCCATGAATCACTTTGTATTGAGAAATTACAAATTTCTCACATAGATTTTATAGGATCTAGAAAAAATTCTCAGGCTCAAGGAAACATAAAAATATGCGTATGCACTAAAATTGAGGATTCACTTGAATTTTTTTTACAATGTAATTTTCAATGGTTGTTGATATTATTGAAATTGTGTGTACTAAAGAAGTGTACATATATGGTAAAAAAAATCATGGGAGGTATACAAGAAAACAAAGAGTTGAAGTAGATTTCTGGAATTCTCAAGTTCCTAGTTAGAAAGGTAATGATGGCTCTTTGAGATGAGTACATTGTGTAGTATGGAAGAATAAATATGAGCTTGTACGTATTTATATACATGTAGGATTTATACATATAAATACAATAGTTGTTAAATTAAGCATAATATGTTGAGCAAGGCTCTCTCTGCTTTTTCCTATACACAATAAGAAATACACTACGAGGTAATAAAGACGTTGATTTTCCCAATTCTATTCTATTTTTCCCGAGGTATATGGAGAGTTTGTGGAAATAATAAAAAAAATCTAGAGAGAGAGAGAGAGAAAAAAAAACATTAGTCATGTATGAGGAAAACCTCAGTTACAAATAAAGCCTAGCTCTTTCTCCAGTGCAGTGCCTTGCCGTACTAGGAGAAGAAAAAGCTTCATAAATGATTTACAATGGTGGATTACTTTATGTATCTTATACAGAGTAATATTGTTACTATACAAGAAATTTTTACTCTCGAGTTTCCTCAAAATTGGCCAACAACTTTTACTCAAACTCACATGCACACACACACAAACACACAGATTGCTCACAGACTAATGTCATGTGAATAAAATATACCAACTTGTTCCATTTATTTTTTTTCCCTACTACTATTTGAATTGAAATCATAATGTTGTGAGCATGGAAGAGAAGGAAAAAAACCACCTTTACTATACATACGACCTCTGTATAATACAACCATAGTATTTCTTTTATATTCGAGAGAGTAAACAGATTTAGAAAAATTCAGGAGTAGTAAATTAAAGGAGAAGCAATTTCTTCATGCCATGCCGTCGTCCAGCCCATTTTGGTAGTTCATCATTAACCTTTATTTATATATATAGAGACGTACTAGTTGTAAAGAGGGGCGGGAAGGAATTTCAAACGAGGGAATAAAATTGCGAGAGGTAGAAAATTCAAGGAGAAGAAGTAGAAGAAGAAGAAAGAGAGAGAAAATAGTATATGGACAGGAGAGAGAAAATACAAGAAGAAAAGAAATAATAAAAAAAAGTATTATAACCAGAGACGATGCCATGGTTAAAATATTTATCAACATTCTTTTCAACATAACATTAGCAAATAAAATAGCCTTTTCTCCCCTCAAGAATAAATTGTTGAAGGAAACTGCTGCCCCGCTTTACTCTCTATACGCGCTCTCAATGTTTATACTCAAGTCACTTGTTTCGTTTCCCTCTCTCTCTCTCTCTCCAAAACAGTTCCATTCAAATGTCCAAACAAATGTTTGGATATTTAAGTTTCTATTATTTTTTAATAAGAAAAACCTAGACCTTACATTATACTTATGTCCTATTATTTTTATGTAATAAAAAAACTCTATTTTACCCATGCTCTCGCGTTACACTTGAGAAATATAAACTGTACATTTTATATGTATAAAGTACATAGATTTTTTTTATATTGTCGAATGAATAAACTGAAATGATATAATGGACAGTCAAGCCTTGTGTTTGCCTTACGTTATTATTTTTCCCGGGGCTGGACACATAGAGAATAAAGCGAGAGAGAGAGAGAGAGAGAAACTGAGTGAGTGAGTGAGTGAGAGAGAGACAAAGTAGCATGCTATATTGCATGTCAGTCAACATAGTCTCATATCGAGTGGTCATGTCAGCGGCACTTTCTGTGAACAGTAGAAAGAACAGAAAACAAATTTCCAGAGCCTTTCCATACAACACCACACCAAACCATACCACGTCATTATGTAAAAGGCCCAGTTGAATATACAATTTAGAAAATTCACAACTTGTATTTTTCTATGATTTGTAGTTTCTCTCTCTCTCTCTTTCTTTCGTCAGAAACAATAATTTAGTTTCACCCATTTAAATACACGTGCATACATATATCTCTGCATGTACATGCTAAACGTACCCAGAAAGGATATTTATCTCATTTTTAACATGGACATTTGCTTGAATGCCAAGACAAGTAAACATGAATTTTCGACAAATAATCCGTATTCATGCGATCCATGTACTATTTACCATGGCTTTCAACAGTTTTTTTTCATACAATCTTCTTTTTTATTTCTTATATATGAACGACCACGAATATTGAATTTCCAAATAATGATAGGAATTATTTAGTAAGGGATAAATAAGTACTTTTAAGTAGGGCTTTACATTGTAACCATGTTTTTCTTTTTCAGTTGTTCTTTTAAAAAATTTGTATTTTCTTGTTGAGGTAAATGTTTTAATACAATATGAGGTACATAATATAGCTTGGATTGTATAGATATGGCGTGATGAGGATAGTTTTCTTTTGCATTGGATTAATAGAGAGAAGAAAATAAGAAGAGTTTCAGGTTGAGCTTGAGATTTTTGCTCTTCTGTCAAAATATCTTTAGGCTTGGCAAAAGTATAGCAGCTATAAGGGAATGAGAGAGAGAGAGAGAGAGATTTTTGGGGTGAAACAGGAAATATTGGGATGTTTACAGGAAATTCAGGTCTTGGATTTTGTATAGGCGAGTGGAGACATGTGAGGACTAGGCATTTATCTCATACTTGAGAGGACGGATGTATAAATAAGATGAGTACCGGAAGGGATGATGAGATCTCAAGTCTCGGAAAATACCTTGGAGGTTCAATATTATTGGGAAATCGGAAATAAGGGAAAAATTCTTGTAACTGTATAACATGATAAACATTGAATTGGAAAGAGTTCATTCCAAGCTCTGTGTGCTCACATAATACGTATATATATACGTAGAATTTCTCATATTGTAGTCTATAGACACTTCTCGCTCCAGGTCCTTTTTTCCCTCTTCTTCATCCATTTAACGGGGAAAAACATGGTAAAATCCATGCAGATACATACACGAGTGAGATTGTTCATATCAAGGGCTAAATTCCAAAAGGAGCTATAATATTAAAATTTAAGTGTAAGGTTTTGGAAACTTTTTAGCTTCTTTTGCACTTTAAGGATGATATGTAATGATGTTAGTCGTGAGTAGGAAAATTCCGCCATTTCCATTTCCGTGTATGCTTTTTTCTTGGGATATGTTACATATATACGTAAGCTAAAACGGGGATAGCGTATGCATTTATAGGAAATATGGAGTAGTTGAATCGGAGGAGCTACTATTCAAGCTAAAGTGTTAATATGGCAGTAGTAAGTTAGCACCACCTTGAGAAAACTAATAGATATATGAGGAGAGAGTGAGAGAGTAGATATATATGAGATTGGATTCTTTGTGGATATTTCATGTGCATATTTCTATATTCTAGAAGTAGTTAGTAAGGAGAGAAGAAAGAAATATATGGCGAAAATGTTTGAAGCAACATCTGCAAGTGACGGGGTGCTTTTAGGCAAAAAATGGTCCATCGTCTCATTGGTCACCGCAATTTTCGTGTTGGACAAGCGTTGTTGTCAATGCTCCCGTCTTCTTTTAACTCTTACATTCCATTTTGCCTGTACCATTTCTTTTGCTCTGGGTCTCTCGTACTTATAAGCAAGTTCATATGAAATGTACTTGACACCCTCACAATATGGCACCCTCACACTTTCCCAGTCACAGTCTCAATTGTTGTGGATCTTTTACATACATGTGTTTCCTATAAATATGTAGGAATTTTCAAATACATTTATGTGCTCCCCAGTACATTCAAACAAATTAATACTGTCTAAAAGTTTACCCACAAATTTGTACTCGAACATTATCGTTAATTCCTTGCTCTACTTTTTTCTATTCTCTCTCTCTCTCTCTGTTTGTTACTATCCAAAACAGTACAGTAGCAAATAATGCCACTCTTCAGCGTTTTTTAGGGGAGAGGTTTTAATCAGAGAATATTTTAATTTCATCCAAGCTTGAGAAAAAAAAATTATAGGAAGGTGCTAAAAGTATATGTAAAAATCAATCATTACAATTCAAAGAGCTACGACTACAGTTATTGGGCTGCTTCCAAGTAAAATTTTTAGTATGAAAAATTTAGGAAATATGAAAAGTACCGTAAGGCTATACAGCAATTGAATATAAAGTGTCTACAGAGATAAAATGCTGATGTTCTTCTTTAAGTAGTGATAGGGATGAGTTTTCAAAGTAATGGATGAGGAACCCCATGAAATGGAGATGACGTACATACTTCCAGTCTCGCTCCCATTTCAATCTAGCTTATCAATCAAAACATTCACAAGTGGCTTTCAAGAGTCTCCATCATAGTCCTTGTCTGTTGAAGCACTTTTTTCTCTCTCCATACATTTCCCTCAGCTATACTTTACATTATATACTTTAACATGATGTGGAAGCAACTTCACAACGAATGGGAATCTCTCTCCTCTTATGTGAAACAAGTCAAAAGGATAGGGAAATGGAATCAAACATTACGTCAACGTCAGCTCTCTACGCTTTTTCCTTTGACTAAAAGTAAAACTGGATAAACAACTACATCTGCAGTTCCATTTCACATTCTCCGTCAGATAAATTCTGATATTACAATGAGCCTTAAAAAACAATTGAAAAATTCTGGAACTATTAACATAAGATGGGGTATGAAGGAAATACCGTTTGAGTATGTGTGTATAGGGAAAAAAGAAGCTCACGTGCGAATCACAAGCCCGTCCCTCTGTCCACATTGATTCACAAGGTCTATTCATCGCCACGCTTAGGTTGCTTGTCGCCTCTGGATAATATTTTTGTCCAAAGGAAGATCGAGTAGTGGTCTTTTCAAAAGACTTACAACTTAAGACTGAATCAAAAGGGTTGGGAGCAGTTGCTCAACCAATAGACCTCCCTTCCTTCCTTTTCAGTCTCCAGATGATAAATACACGCTCAGATGGTGTCATGTTTATTACCCGCTCCTGTACATCAAGTGCTTCAAAACACCTTTTCATACATGGCTTTTATATCCAAAAATTTATCTACACATATTTTATAGGTATAGACAAGTACTCAGCCACCAATCAGAGTTGTTATATTTTACATCATCTTAATCATAAAATAGTAGTCCTTAATCCTATAACCGATATGGTGCAAATGTTGCTGGAAGAGTAGGTACGTGAATTATACACATGTGAAAATATGTAAACCATGAGGAAAATGCATGAGAAAACTGAAGCATATCAATGTAATGCTAGAAAAAAATCCAGACTGACAGTAGACGGAAATTCAGTGAGTCAGTTTGGTTCCTCCTCATTCGCAGACCAACAACCGCAGAGGAAGAGATACCTTGGACGGGATAGGCACGTATGGAAATAGGAGAAATAGCGTGTGATATTGTTATATAAATACAATTGAACTGAACAGGCAGTGGAAATGTGTGGATGCGGATGCATAAGGAGATGATAGCGCATGGTTGGAAATGTTCCTTCATTCCCACTACTATTTTTCATAGATTCTACTAAGCTGATTCTCTTGGATATTATAGGCGTCTCAGGTTTTTTTCGAGTGTCTTTTTCCCGTAACTGATACTACCTGCTTTCACTATATAATATATTTCCACCTAATGCTTAAGCTAATGGTGGCGAGACCTTTCGGATGAATTTCAAGGTATGGAATAAATTTGTTCATTGACTTGAATATGTACAAATGCAGAGAAGCCTTTTTAATAGACATAGTATGTGGATTTTTCCTAGCAATCGTAGAAAGGAGAATTTCTACGCGATAGCCTAGGAAAATACAATATGTGCGTTCTTAATAGAAATACATGTATAGTTTTACATAGATGGAAGCGTATACGTACATGTAGAATAGAGAATGTAAAAAAATGCATTATACATGGAATCGTTTATATGTTGGATTACGTGGCTTGGCTCTAATGCGGTTTTTTACTTGGAAGGAACGGAGTGTTGAAAAAGTTTGGGAGGCGGAGTTGAGAGGAGAGGAGAAGAAAGCTCGCGCCGGTTAAAAAGGTGTCGTGTATGCAAAAAAGGCTGGATTTACATATCGATCTTGAGCTTGGGGGCTGTAGCTATATTTTGTAAAACGCCAGTGCTCATGCTGTGTTCACTGTATTTCCTCGCAGCCTAAAACTCTCACAGTTTAAAACGCTTTATCCAATCCTTTGGCTCTTTTTATAGACTCAGCAACATTCTCACTTGTCTTCCTTCCGCTCCCTCCTACTGTATAGTAATTCTTCCTACCCTATTCTATATATATAGTAACTCCAGACCATTAAAAAAATTTTTAGAGTCACTTTTTGTAAAAAAAAAACATCCTTCAGCTGGTGTACTAATACTTAATAGAAATTTAATCTAATCTAATAATATGGATAGAATTTTTTGTACTCAAGTTTTAGTCCAGTCATTGTATTTACTATTGAAGATTAAAGGGAAAATCCGTAGGCTGCAGACCACAAACGTTTTAATACTATAGTATGGAGATCTGGCTTTATCCGAGAGGAGACATGTGAAATGGTAGAAAGTTCCAATTGAAATTTGATACTACAAAGGAGGACTAAATAGAAACTCAACCCTTTTTTTTAATCTCGGATATTATATGCTCTTGGCTCCTGTCACTCACTCTTGGGATGAGCAGGAGCGTAAACCAATGCCCTTTGTTTGGCTTAATAGTTTTGTATTATTTTACATGGTTTTTCTCCACTTTCACGGACGTCTATGGAGTATGTATGTATTTTTGGATGAGGTTGACGTTGATGATGATGATGATCATCATGATAGAGCAGAATAGTAAATGCTCCTTGGTATATATTAGCATAGAGATAAAACTGGTCTGGTATAGTTTCTTCCCTACTCTTACCATACATTGCATTATGGAAGTATGTATGAAGGAGAGAGGAGTTGATGGAGCGGAGGCACGTGGATGGAAACGTATATCTTTATTATCATCTCTCGTGCACTCCGCCTCGTCAGCCAATTAAACTCATATCAAAACACTATTATATCACTCTTTTTTTCACAGACACACACACAGAGGACGTGGAGGCAGGCTTTTCCTAACACCTGCTTCTTTTCAAGTATACTTTTTATGCACTACTCCGCTATTGAAGTTTTCACATATATATAGTATTTTCATTGGAAATATATAAGCGTGTTTTAGGTGGTGCGAAAAAAAGCGTTTCCAACGCAATGTGGAAGGAAATGATAAAATCACTAATCCTCCTATGAAAACTGACCTTCCCATTATTTTCCTTTGAGTAAGATTTTTTTCACACTAACAATAAGTAAATTGTACTGCATGATTTTTGGCCCTCAATTTATTTACAATGTCACATAGGATTTATATATGGTAAGAATTTGAGTAGATTTTACAGCGCAGCGTTAAATTTTGAAATTTGTTAGAATTGTAAGTTTTGAATGAATTTAAGTTTTTGAGATTAAATAGAGTTCTATTTTAATAGTGGAATGGGATGAAAATAGAAGAGAAAGGTTATAGAGATGGAATTGGAGTAGGATTGCTAGGACTAATTTTGTACTTGGTCATTTCCAGAGAGGATTTCGATAAGGAAACATCTCTCAAGTTGAATGAATCAATATTGAGCATGACGTTGATCATCGGGACAGAATGTC
>JAQFXU010005469.1:0-11634 GCA_034693705.1 Spatulosminthurus flaviceps | reverse complement strand
CGGTAAGCCGGTCATACGTTAAGACGGCCAAAATAAAGATCCCCCTGAGAGACCGTCTTAAAGAGTTTTTACTGTAACTTGTTCACAAGTTTTACATTTGATTTCTCTTCAAGGTTTGGTTCAGTCCTTCTGTTTTAGTTCATTTTCCCTTCGTTTTTAGTATTTTCCTTTCACTTTGATTTTCTCATATGTTCCGAAGCTTCCACTCTGATTCAGTTTCAAATAATTCTTGAAAATATTCTACACATATATAATTTAAGATTATAGTAAAAACTTAGAACCTCCTTTTCCCTTTCTTCCCTTTTATTTATAGGCAACTCAGAATTACCGTGGAAGCTCAATTCAAATCTACGAGTATGTAGAGATTTTGAGGAAATTATAGAAATAGTTAAAATCTAGAAATGGTTAAAACAGCCCACGCCATCCATTCCTTTCTCTAGTGTAACATGATTGGTTTGTGTGAGAAAAGACAGGATACACTGTAGGAGTCTACCGAGCTCTGATGCATGATTCCTGATAGCAAAACTTAAATTGGTTTGCAACCAGTCAGGATATTTTTATTTTTATTTCTACAATAACAATGAATCTAAATAATATCTCCTTTCCAAATGAGCTCTTTCTATGCACAGGCCCAATCCTTTAACAAGCTCTCAAGGGACACAAATTGTGGGTTGTTGGCCTCCACATTATTATTATTACATATTTAGAAATGTGACTGAGTCAGTTTACGTATGCCCTGGAAATGTTTCCTATGCCAAGGCAGGCATATGTACGTATCTACAAATGTAGGTACAAGAAAGAAGGACCATTTTCAAAGGTAAAGGTACATATAATTTCAATGTAGTATTTATTCCAAGAATCCTCCCAAAACTACTTGGACTAGACAATCTTCATTTGAGATCTCGGATTCTGAGACAACTATCTAAACCACGTATTTTCCTAATCTCTATAGAGATAAAGCGCAAGAAACCGCGGAATAATGTCCGTGATACAAGCAGTTGTAGGACTCTCTGGAGTTGAGCCTATAAGATTTGGTTTATCAAGGGAAAGTCAACGGTTTATCAAAGCGGGACATAACATGTGCTATATTTGTTTTTCACATTGAAACTTCCAGAAGAGTTCCAGAGTTGGGGCTTTTTTTTTCTTTCAAAAGACCTCTCTCTGAATCCTTCAACCAATCCTATCTCCTTCCCTTTTATAATAATCATTCTTCTTTCAATACACAAACACATGTCCTTTTACAAAGTTTCCAGAAGCTTATATATCTATAGAGAGTGAAACTATTGCACGTGTCCAATCAAATCGGATGTGAATTCCCTTTCATAGTAGTGCAAAGAAATAAGATGAAAAGCTTCATTTAACTTAACAAGTATAGAAAAACACAGTTGGAGTAAACTTTGCCAACTCTATTTTCTATTATGGAATGACCTCCCTTTACACATTATTTGTCTCAATAGTACTTTCATCCAGATGAAAAATAAGATGAAAAAAATTTAATTCCACAAACTTTTTTAATTACTCACCTCAACTTTTATCTTTAGCGGAAAATACCCTCAGCAATGAAACTAGTCATAGAACCTTCACATATTTTCTCTCCTACTTTGAATCCCAAGGTTTAACTTTTACTCCAATTATTATTATAAACCATCAAATTCTCATTTTATGACTTGTAGGTTGCAATTTAGGAAAGGGACCTTCCACCTTCCTATAATAATAGAACGTAGACTAGCAATTAGTGAGCCAAATATTGTGCGTTTTAAAGTGAGGGGGGGGGTGATAAAAAGTAGAGAAGAGAAAGCTTACTTTCACCTACAGATAAAGGAGCAGGGACAAGAAACTTAACTGAAACATTTTAAACCTTTCGTGTTGACCCAAAATTTCCACCTTACTTGTTCCGTTCTGTCAAAACTAAGATTGCGCCCACTTGAGCCAACTACAAATATGTACATGCCCCAGAACTTTAAAGGATTAAAAAGTTGCATTTAACATGGAAAATATTTCCGAATTTTCCCAAGAATTTTAAAGATTATTTTAGACAAGGGACCAAAATGTTGGTGATTATGCACAGACGAAAATTTCAGAACAGTTTTCCACAAGTGACAATAAGCAATGGTGAAAATTGTAACTCTTGTAGTTCAATGCCAGACTATAAGCAGATCTCTGAATGGAAGGTATAATGATTAAGGCGTGTAACTACGTAGAGAAAATAATTTTGGGAGAGAATTTCATGTCAATTAACCCAGTTTTGTGGAATAAATGCAATCAGGGTGGATGAGATAAGTTGACACAATTATTCCTCTCTCAAAATCTGCATTGTCATCCTTCAACATTTTGTTTTTTTCTCTTTATCCTTCCACATTAGACTGAACTATAGTAATCTTGTAAATGATCTCAAGAAATTGGTACTATTTCTGAGCAAGTTTCTTTATGTGGTGGGAACTCCATTAGAAAGTTATGCGGCAGAACACACACTGAATGTTTATTAGGAAGAAATTAAAAGCTTTCTGAGCGTTCCAGTAAACTCTCAATTTCTACGACTATACCGGAGCTACTATTCCTACAAAATGTGCTCTATAGTTTCTCCACTACTGTAGACAGTGTAAGCCTAAGGAAGAGAGGATGGGGCGAGGGGATAGGAAGCGCTAAGGAAATCTTATGTTGAAAGCTGGGGAAAGCTGGAATTTATTTTATTTCCATTACTTTCACACATAGAGAAAGTTCTTCCATGTCTGATACGCAATTTACGTTTCATACCATATGTTACCTTTCATCCCATAAAAACTTTGTCACTTCTCAACAACGTTTGGATTTTACATTCTCAAAAGATTATACTCCCAACCTCCTCAGTCCGTTTAATGTCACACGTGTGTGTCAAATTATTTTCATTACATGTGCAAATTAACTCCTTGGTCTTATACGTTGCGTCATGCATAGCACTTTTAGCATAGCTATATTGTAGCCTATAGTTTAACATTCAACATCCTAGGAATCCTATGGACTGTAAATGAAATCAAAGCTATATCGAAGGTATAGCCAGAAAATAAAGCATCCCTCAAATCTGTCAAGTTCCAGGCCTCTGTCTTTATAAAGGATTCTTTCATATCAGAGATATGACATGCTCATTGAATAAAATCACATCAACAAATTGCTTCATTGTATGGTGAACCTTTAAGGTAGGTTTCAAAGAAAGCTCTCTCCGAAGATTTTCCTCTCCTTTGATGTCCTCCTGAATTGAAAGGTGATCACTGGCAGGTTTCATGTAGGAAAGTCAAATAAAACTTGCCCAAAGATTTTTTTCTCCATTTTGGCTCAACAAAATGTTACCAAAATATTGGACCAAGATCAAAGCTGAGAATTTTCCTGTACAGGTGTACATGGAACTCATGTGGCTTCATTGTCTCCACTAACTTTATACATGGAACGTGAGTCAGGTTTATGCATATATGAAGCTCAAGGATTTTTTTTATTCTGTCAACAGGTTGGATTCCCACAAGAGTTTCTAGGAGACGGAAGCTATAGTAGCTCTTCAAGATTAAATCAAAGAATATTTCAAGAAGAGAAAGCATTGAAGAAAGCTTTGGCTAAAAACGCAGTTATAGTTACAAGGATTGAGGCCTCAAATTCTTCTAAAAGAATTCTTCATTCAAACTGAAACAAAAGGCTGGAGGTGAAAGGTGGAAAAATCCCTATAAATTCCGTTCCTTCAATCAACCCCTTTTTCTAAAGGAGAAACTCTACTACGCTCACCATTTTCCTCAAGAGCCTCAAAGAAACTATAAGGAAGGAAAAAGAATAGTTTCAAAGAATTTCTTCATTTTCCCCCTTGAAAAAAATATTCAGAGAGGAGACAAAAAAAAGACCATTGAATTAGTACACAGATTGGAAAATCATTTCATTATTGAAATTGGAGAAAGTACATTTTCTTTCCGTCAATAAAAAAAACTTCAAATATTTACTCTTCTCTTTGACCTTGAAGTTGCACTCGGAGAAGTTAATTTAACGAATTTCTTTCAACTACTACTTTTATCTCTAAAAGAGAGAAATCAACAAGATTTTCTAAGCTGATGAATTCCAAGAATAGAGAGAGGAGGGTTTAGAAGAAGGAGGAATATTTTATCATTTACTCCGTACACAATACAACCAGTTTATATACAGACTCAAGTGGATAAAATGGGCAGTGGCTCGGGAAATCATCCACCTGGAGAAAAGCCAGAGAGCGTGACAGTTGCGCTCATTGCCATTGTTGTTTTTGGGACGGCCCTAGTTCTCATCCTTCTCCTCTGCTATGCCTGCGTTCTCCGTCGACTTTGTTGTCCAGATTTTGGTCGCTCTAAATCCCACCATCATGCCACACGAAGCACGACTACACAGCATACCTCCTGTGACATTACCAGATTGGATACCATGGATGGGTCCCCTTCGTAATATAGCAGCCCATAGATTCGTATAATTAAACCCTGTAAAACTAATAACATTTGTTTAGCTTCAGTTCTTACATTTTATAATTCATACTATTAATTAATAATTTTTGTGAATAAAGTGATTTTCTCTTACATGATTCCTCAAACTGTGTATATAGAAAATACATGGTGAATTCTCCTTAAATAAACAGGATGATTGTTGTTGTACTCTCTTCCCTTCATAGTATACATAAGGAAAGTTAAGGGATTTAAATGCGGGATTTTTGGCCCCGCAGTTATGCTATTATAATAGTATTTTTTAAATTGGATTATTCTTTTTCCCTGGATAATTTGAAGATTATAAAGGAAAGAACCAAATTAGAACGAACTAGGAATAATAACAAGCAATACACACATCAGGAAGAATCATATTCTACAAAATTTAAAATTGTACATGCAGCTATACTATGCCTGGATTGTTTCAAAAGAAAATCATTTTGTGAATAAAAATCCATCCCCAATGTATATATTCATATAAGTATGTAATTTTGGTTTATTTTTTCATTGTCTTCTATAATAATAATTATTGTCAGAACAAGACCAGATCAAAAAGAACTATTTGTAGCCAATCGCATTAATAATAAATTAACAGAACTTTGTGGAACATAATTTTTCTTAATAAGTATTATAAATAGTATAGTAACAACAAATCTGAACATAATGATTTTAATTTTTGTAGAAACGTAATCGTTTTGCAATAAAAAAAATTTCATGTGTATTATTGCTCTATCAGCGTCACTATTTATTTATATGTTAGAATTATTAGTCATCCACATATTTGAATTTTATTCCTTTAAAAAACTGTTGAATTTTCTCTGGAAAAATATATATGATTAATTTGAAAGCAAATGTATGGAATAACTTTCTCTGGGAAAATAGAAAATAATACTTGGGAAGAATTGATTTATAATTAGCTCAAACCGCCGAAAGGAATTTTTTCATAGTAAAAATATACCGACCGAGGACCTAATTTGATTTAACATGGTTTCGGTGTATAATTATTATTACAATTTCCACAAAGGGAAATATCATATTGGAATGAAAGTAATTAATTTTAAGGTCGTTTAACAGCAACGCGACGGTAGCATTTCAAAGAGCCCATCCCCATTGAACCTTTGTTAAAACTTGATTCATACCATGACATTAGTAACTTCCATAAGAGGTGAACTAATATTAACGTGTAATATTTCAGTACGAGTAAATAAAGGCTCGGGAAATCTGTGGAAAATGTAAAAGAAAATTTTATGATTTCAAGAGGATGTCTATTGTTACATGGCGAAAGATTTAATTAATTCCAGTTATAAACTTACGCTTTTCGTCTCATGTTCTTGGGTAGCCCTGACTACCTGACCATGCTTTTAAAAATCAAGTAAATGATGGAGTACAAATTGGGAAATATGTTACTTGAACAAAATTTCATAGTCATGTTGGAGTCAAGGCCAGTGCTGAGAATAATTAATAGTTAAAATACATTTTTCCGTCGAGCAATAATGTTCCTTGGCAATTTCAGATATTTCGCCCATGGGCTTTTGTAAGATAATTGACCAACTTTATGACTCAACTGTGGCTTATCACAATAATAATCACAAGACTAGTTACTAACTGGTAAGCTAAAAAGTATTGAAAGGGAACAAAGTTCTGGGGGATATTTTGATCGCTGGTCAGAGTCTGAATGAAGGTCTCAACGACAGCAATAACTGATACAAGAGCAAAAGATAATTATATTGTTCTCACTAACAATAAGAGCTGTACGAATGAGGTAATAAGTAGTCAAGATTAGAGTATTCAGCCAAGCATTATTCATACAAAAAGTTTTCATACAAATGCTGCTTTTTCGATTAATCTCTCCGAAAGTAGTAAGGAGAATAACCCTTTCACATATTCTTGGTGACGGCGAAAAGGGATCGCTTTTAAGGAATAACAGGCACAATGAGAATAGGACAATAATAGCTGACGAATTCAGGAAACTGAAGAAATATGAAGTTGCCAGGAGGTCCATTGTATAGAGAGCCTATTAATACGAGCTCGGGGCACAATAACTATGTTCTTGGATAATTTTAGTATCAAGTTTGATTTACCAAAGGAGATGTTAGAGAATATAATTATAGCAGTAATAAGAGGAACCTGTAGATTAGCTCATAATCATTTATACGGTTAAAAATATATTTATATCAGTAACCACTAAATAATTTGCTAAAAAAAATTGTTATCATTATACTGTGTCGCAAGGCAAATACTGTTCAGTATCAGTGAAATAAATTGATTATTTCTTTCTTTCTTTTCAAAACATTAAAAAAAATCTGGGTTTATACCAGGGATGGGAAATCGGAAAAATATGAATTAAAATTCGAATTAAAATATTTTTTCCATTGAATTCCGATTTTCGATACTTTTAGGAATACAATTTTTTTCGGATTCGGATATGAATTTGAATATTCAACCATACCGATTCCAATTCGAATACCTTTATGAATACTTTCGTGCACTTTCGCTATCGCGTTTTTCACAAATCTGTGAAAATTTTTCAAGTTTGATATTAAAATCTAAGCTTTTCACCACTTACAATTACAAAATTTTCATTTTTTCGTAATAAATTGATTATTACAACTTTGAGTGTGGAAAAAATCCAGTAAAAATGGCACAAAACACACTTTTTTGGATAATGTATCGAAATTGGAATCCGAAACTGAAACTTTTGAATACCAATTCAAATACTGTAATTCCATATGGATTCGAATTCGGATAAAAATACTTTTCAGAGATTTTTTCCAATTCAAATTTGAATTCGGATACCGAATTTTTTTGGATATAATTCCGATTCCGATTCCGATTCCGATTCGAATTGCCATCCCTGGTTTATACTCCGATTCATACCCGAAGGTCTAACAGAGTGAATCCCTAGTCCAGCACCCTGTCTAGGTGCTGCTATGATATCTGGGCGGGACTATGATGTCTAGGTGCTGCTACGATATCTGGGCGCAACTTAAATAAAATAATTAGCAGTGATGCATGGAATCCGTTTTTCCAAGGTTGGGACCTAGCCTCGTCAGGACGAGCGCAGGTGGACAAAGTCTGGTGTGTCACGGATTATTGACAGATACGGTGGGTATAATTAATGAAAGTCCAAATTGTGATAATACAATTGGACGCTTTTACTGGCCTTGTTGAATTAGGAGCATGGTGTACGTGAGAATGTTCGATAGAAGCTTTAATCCAAAAAAATCCATTGTTGTTAGAATTAATATGTAAAAAAATAAAATTCTGTTAATCCAAAAATTAATTTCGTACCACACCACACGCTGCTGGATTAACGTGTAAGAATCCACCCGCTGAGCTTCCATGAATTCCTTCGTCAATGTCGTCTAAAACAATGCGAAGCTTGTACTCAGGTACATTTAGCAGCACATTACCCCGCAGGATTTTTAAAAGCCTCTTGCACTATATAAAACGTTTGAAATGAAAATTTCACATTGACAATTATTTTTGGAGATGGGATGGATTTGTGTAAAAATATCTTATTATTACTATAGATATAGGCAAAGGATTATACAGTCAGTTACCAAAATGCAGGTATCAGCCGACAGTTTGTACATTAAAAAGAGATCAAAGATGTAAAAGAGCATGGCAAATCGGGTGTAAATATCCACATCCTGTCCCGTGAATCCCAACGCGTCTATAACGTCCCGAAGGCACAGAGAATAGAAAGTGATGCAAGTCAAGAAGATCAGGAGTGTCCAATAAGAGTAGAATTGATTTTTAGCACGTTGAACTTCCTTGAAACTGTCATATAATTTGCAGAACTATGGAGACAAAAATTGATAATAAGCTTCAACTTTATCTTATTGTTTTGGAATTTAAAGTCTTAAACAAATTGCATAATAAATAAAAATAAATAATAATAATAAATTTTAAACATTGTACGTGTTTAAAGTTACACAATTATTTTTAGACAGGTCATCTTAAATAATAATTGGACAGATATTATTTGCAAGATTTTCACACGTTTGAAATATTATTTAAAAATCCTACTTCGCATAGA
The DNA here is from genome assembly GCA_034693705.1 of Spatulosminthurus flaviceps. Taxonomy (NCBI): domain Eukaryota; kingdom Metazoa; phylum Arthropoda; class Collembola; order Symphypleona; family Sminthuridae; genus Spatulosminthurus; species Spatulosminthurus flaviceps. The sequence continues at coordinate 3,135 of JAQFXU010005469.1, read as the reverse complement.
TTTCTACGCTCCAAAATATTAGTATACTAAATAAAATTCTCGAATTTGCATCGGTTACCAAGAATATTTGGTCACAAAAGTCAGTCAGATTGACAGTAAAAATCATCGCTCTGCGATAATTTGATGCTGTCGCGTAGGGCGGCGTCAGCCCACCCCATCGCCCCCTTTAGTTTAATGTGTAGGTCATATTAAAATTTCAAAAACATCATAACAAAAATACATTTTTATTGAAGAAAAATATTTTTCACCCAAAAATAATTTTTGGATAAAAAATAAAATTTTGAAAAAAAAATTTAAACGATAAAATTGATTTTATTGCAGAAAAACATTTTTCGCCCAAAAATAATTTTTGGATAAAAAATAAAATTTTGAAAAAAAAATGTTGAGTAGTGACCAATTTTTACAGAGAATTTTTCCTTAATCCTAATTTAGGAACTACTGCTTTCATCACAATTCTAAAAAAATCAAAATATAAAGTTTCACAAATTCAAAGAAATGTTTTTAGGTTAGCGAAGCTACCCTTAAAAATTGGTCGACAATTTCCTAAGAAACAGTTACTATAAACTTTTTAAGAATTTCCTTCAGTTTGGAGCTGTGCACAACATAGTTGTTCCCATTAAACTTACCTCTTCGGCGGTGAGCAGGATTCTTTCACTTGCAAGAGCTGTTAGAAACTCTTTGGTGATTAGGTAGGAGAAAAGATATAAAGGAATTCCAATGAAATCGCACATGTAGACAAAAATGATCCCGTAGAATTCCATGATAATTGCAAAAACCTGTCCCATCAACTTGAGGCTCTCATTCTGGGAAATTGTATCCGGAAAATACAGTGGTAAAAACTGAGCACTATTTTCCAGCATTTGATTGAAATCCAAGAACGGGGCTTGAAATATCACAAAGGCGTACCAAATCAGGGTAAAAAGTATCCATGTCATCCAAATCAAATACACTGAAATTTCCTAAAACCAAATATATTTCTGTAAAATATTCGGCCTATGGTTACAGTGCACAGGAATAGTGTGGTAAAAAGAATGAATATCACTGTTAGAATTTTACCTTCCAATGACCAGATTTTCTCATTTTTCGTATGCAAAAGGCATTTTGCAATTGATTCACCAAATTGACTACATCCGTTTTGTTCACCCAATTGTAGTAGAACTGACGGACTGACATTATGCTGGTGACTAAGGTATTTAAAAATAACATGTACGATAGGATCGTTCCCCCAGAAGCTCGTATTGTGCTAATGGAGTTGAACGTATTGATATAAAATCTCCAACAGAGAGATGATTCCAAGAGGAATACACACACCTGTAATAATAACATTCAATATTCTTGACACACACTCAAATGTACATACATCGTATCAACCAGAATATCCGTCAGTTCTCAAAAGTTTGTAAAAATTTCCGTCAAATTCATCATTTCAGGTCAATTTTTTGAAACTATTGCTCATTGTTAGCATAACACGCTGGTCCTCTAAGATTATTTAATCTTACCTTCTTCATCCAGCCAGACTCAACTACTTCATGTTGATTTCTCAGAGGATTCCAGCGTGAAGTGTACGTAGAGATGAATACGGCGGAAGTAAAATAATGGACGAAGGAAAATATCGTGATGAGAATATTCCCTGGCGGAACTAAACTTTCCCCCTCAAAAATACTCTTTTTCAATAGATCCAACATTTTCAACAATTTTTTTCCAGTCTATTTTGTACTGATCTGGTCATAACACGTTAATAAAATCAACACAATACAATATTGAGCTTTTGAAAAATATAAGCAACAAATTCTTGTTGATGCTTTGAAGACACTTTACCATAAGAGCTATAACCAGTAGCTTTCAATCAGAAAGCGAGCTCATATTTAAGAAGGAAATCTTATTTAGAGCCTCCTTTTTACTACCAACTTTAAAGAACTAATTGACCCAAATAATTGATACCGAGAGGATTAAAGTTAATAAATTGTCAATTTATTTTCTTCATATTTAGAGGCATTTCCAAGAGCTGAAATAAGATAATATGGCACAGAATGTGGTTCACCACTTGATAATTACATATTATTCAAATTGGCGGAAGAGAAAGCTCGCGACATCGCAGTTTAATGAGACGATTTGTGAATGAATGTTTGCTCAGATTAAAGAAATTTCCCCAATTTCACAACAATACGAACCCAAAATGTGCGCACTAAACTTGCTAACTTCCCTAAAATTTTTAGATGGGAACAAACTTTTGTTCAGTAGATGGAACATTTTTGACAAATGTTTAACAAATATTGTAAAACCTGGAACTGCGTAGTTTTTATATATCTACTGAAAAATAGGGGGCATAAATTCTTGCTGATGCTTTGAAGACCTCTTATTTCGAACTGACCAATAACTCTCAAAGTACCGTGAAATACTTCATCTTATCGTGCTTCCAAAGCATGAACGGCTAAGATGTTTATTAACGTAAGTGTTATTAAATTATTCATGCGAATGGAATCAGTTACCCGAGCGTGAACAGCTTATTAAAAGGAAAGATTTAATTATGAATTTAAAAAGCCTCGTACTAAAGGTAGACAAAGTGTACCGGGGTTTAATTAAAACTCTTGGGGATTTTTGTCTTGACATCAATAGCTATTAAATCGTTGATACCCACGCTCAAAAAGTCCTCATAGCGCTCACTTAGCCAGCATAAAGTTTTAATGGACGCTTGTTTATGAAATGAGGGAAAATTGAACGGAATATTGTAAGGTTGATTAATAATTAAGATCTAATTACCATACGTGATCACTCCCGTAATTAACTTACATAATGGATTAAGTTATACTCCATTACTGATCATATACGAAGGAAAATGTTTCTGGAACCTACGACAGTCTCTGCATATGTGATATGGCATTGAAGGTATAATTGAAGTACTACAAAGGCTGAATTGAGGTAGAAATGGTTCTAAAAAATTATTAGCATATTTTCTTCTGATCAGTATAGTGTGAGCACTCAAACCTTCTTGGTGATTTAAACGTAATGGATATAATTTTTCCTGGGTAGGAGGAAACTCATTTGGAGGGAATATATGTAGAAATGATTCTAAACTGGTTACGTGACAAAATTATAGAAACTAACAGTTTCCACGATGAGGATTGTTTTTGGGGA
>JAQFXU010005468.1:0-11638 GCA_034693705.1 Spatulosminthurus flaviceps | reverse complement strand
TAAAGCACAACACGCCTGTCAGTCATTCTTAGCCGAGTACAAACAAAATTGCAAAGAAGCCAGGTTTTTCAAGAGTTTGAGAGCACTCCAAAGTACTTCTCAACTTTTTTTTATTATCATGCGATCAAACAAAATAAACAAGGTTTGCCCAAAATAAATTTTCCACATCAAGTTCATCTACTATTACTGTGCATCGTGGATCCATTAGTAAACCCTTCAGCCTTTTTACTATGAAGTCAGCTACGGCAAAAATTGTCATTGGGGCGAAAATTGCCTCGGGGCAAAAATTGACTAAAAATGTTACGAATGGGGCACGGGTTGTCAAAAAATTTGGCAAATGGGGCAAAAATTGACAAACAATTCGGCAAATGTGGCACAAATTGACAAAATATTTGGCAAATGGGGCAAAAATTGACAAGCCATTTGGTAAATCGGGCACGAATTGACAAACAATTTGGCAAATCGGGCACAAATTGACAAAATATTTGGCAAATGGGTTGAAACCATGACATGATTGGGCCGAATTTTTTCCCCTGGTAATTTTTGACCCATTACAATTTTTGCCCCAGCGGAAATTTTAGCCCCATGGAAATTTTTGCTTCATTACAATTTTTGCCCCACGGGAAATTTTAGCCCCATGGAAATTTTTGCCCCAGTGGAAATTTTAGCCCCATGGAAATTTTTGCCCCGGTGGAAATTTTAGCCCCATGGAATTTTTTGCCCCAAGTTACTCTAATTCTTTCAAACTTCACCTTACCATTAATTTTAATGTTAAAACATAATAAATCAAGACATTTCAAAGAAAATCTAAATTATTATTTCCATAAAATTTCCCTACATCATTGAAAATTATATTGCCATTTATACACCTTGAAATTTTTCTCCCCAAACTTTTTTCACGGGAAATTAAAAATCCTGAAAATTCATTATAATCCTTGGATTTTCCAATTTGAACTTGAGCAATTTCCCTCCAATAAAATTCTTTTACATACACATAAGTGAGAAAACAGAGGAGAATAAAAAAAATTGAGAAAATACCACATAAGGTTCGGACCTATAATTTTTCACTTGTGTGTCACTCCATGATTTCTCCATAGTGCTATACAAATCAATACTTGGGTCCATCCGAGTGCACATGAGAGGGGAAAGAGCGGAGAGAAAAAGAGAAGTTAAAATTGTGGAGAACTCCACCTCTGCTTGGAAATAAAAGCGACAGGAGACAAATGTTTCTCCATTTACAAGATGCTAAAATTCCTATACCGGGACAAAATACACACTAAAAATCTGCCCATATCTTTCATATTTCCACTCTTTCCTCTTTTCTCCTCCGAGCTCTTACTCCCTCTCTCTCTCTCTCTATGCAAAGAGAGGACACAGACACAACAAAAAATTCATCTCGTATTGTACACTCAAAGTGATTCTCAGAATTTCCACTCTCATTTCCTTTGAAAGAAAATCTAGGGGAAAAAAATTTTTTTTTCGTCTCTATTCTTTTTCTATATGAAAAATCCCAGAAAGATGTTTTTGTGCAAAAGCCATGCAGGGTTGAAGCAAAATTTAGGAAATATAAAAATTTTCTCAAACAATTTTTTTCTCATCATTTGCCATTTTCATTTTCCAAATCCCCTCATCATCCCTCCCTAATTTAGCTAATGGCTCTTGTTTTTGAGTGTTAAGTTCCAGATTAAAATTTCGCTCTCAAAAAAATCAATTCCCCATGTATTTTTAATTCTTAAGCCTTTTTTCATTTTCCTTTGGAAAAGTTTTCAAAATCCCTTGAAAAAATCACATTTACATTTCAAAACCCGCATTTATAAATTTTTTCTTGAAAACAAATCCGTCAAAATTTTTGAATTTGAACAACCCACAAATTCTTTTAGAATTTCCTTGAAAAACTTATTAAAATTTTTGCAAATTTTCTTGAAAATGGGAAAATTTCTCGTGGGAGACTTTCACAGAAATTTTTCAAGGAACGAGTTTTTTTTGCTGGAGATTGAAAGGATTTGGAAATTTTCTCACAGATTTGGTAATTTTGTGTAAGGGTAATATTTTTGAGAGGGAAAGTTGGTCACCTTAATGAGCATGGCAATGGTGATGAAGATGGAGAAGACAAACATTCCGCCGACGCCGTAGAGATGGAGAGTTCGTCGACCAGCCCGATCCATGAGCATGATGGAGACGAGTGTCATTCCAACCATAATGGATCCAACCCCGATCGTGGCAAACTTTGCCTGGGAAACCGTCAATCCCGCTCCAGTGAATAGGCCCGTCGAATAATAAAATACCTTTGAGAGGGAAAGCCCAAAGTCATCAATCACATCACCTTTTAAACACCCACACTATTATTTCCATTCACCGCCCCCCCACCCCCACTCTTCTCCCAGACTAAATCATCCCATCAAACGAGGCCCCAATAGAAATCAATCTTTACCCAAGCACGCATGTCTTTCCAAGTAATTACCCCAACAAAATTAAACCATCCGTTTTCCCATCATAGGAAAACCAGTATAAATTATTTTTTCCAAATTTAAAAAAAAAATTTAATAGTTTTTTTGAAATAACTTTTTGAAAAAAATTTTTAAAATTATTTTTTGAAATAATTTTTTTGAAATAATTATTTTCCAACAATTTTGAATTTGTTTTGGAAATTTTTTTGAAAATAATTTTTTGAAAAAATTTTGCATTTATTTTGGAAATTGTTTTGTAAATAATTTTTTGAAAAAATTTTGCATTTATTTTGAAAATTTTTTTGTAAATAATTTTTTTTAAAAATTTTGCATTTGTTTTGGAAATTTTCTTTAAAATAATTTTTTTAACAAAATTTTGAATTTGTTTTGGAATTTTTAAAAAAAATTATGTTTTTAACAAAATTTTGAATTTGTTTTTGGAATTTATGCTAAAAATGATTTTTTACGGCATTAATTCCTGAGAGCTGTTGGGATAGTTGCATCATGACGGCAATACAAAGCGGCATCCTCAGACTGGATGATCTGATTAGTTGGAGCATGGAGATCCGCGCCTCCGCCTGTTGTGCTCGCTGCTCCGCACGCATCTCCTCAATATCCTCCTCCACATGATTCGAAGCTCGAAACTTTCTCAGTGCTGCCAGGCGAACCCAACCATGGTGGGATCATGAGGTGGAAAAGGTGCAGCAATGTGTGGGGCAGAGCGAAGGAGTTTCCATGTAGATGAGAATGGATGGGAGGGGATTCCCGAGGGAGGACACAAAAACAAGAGAAAATAATTAATGGCAAGAAGGAGACAAAATAGCAGAGGAGGAAAGAATAATTCAAGTGTGACTTTGACTATTCTCACCTCGTCGAGCCTCATCCTCTCTTTGTTTCGTGATGAACAAATAACGTGGAGACTCAGGGCACATTGGTAATAACAACATTTGCAGAATCGCCGGCACCACCGCCAGACCTGAACAAAAACCACCAAACCAAATTATACGAGACATTTATCATTATGGACGCATGCATCTTCCTTCGCTCAATCTAATATGTACATCATAGATTTCCACAGGCATGATCCATGGACTCTGACCTCACTAGACCTGGACCTCATTTTGATCATTGACCTTCCCTGACCACATTTTCGTCATTGACCTTCCCTGACCGCATTTTGATCCTTGACCTTCCCTGACCGCATTTTGATCGTTGACCTTCCCTGACCACAATTTGGTCATTGACCTTCCCTGACCGCATTTTGGTCATTGACCTTCCCTGACCACATTTTGATCATTGACCTTCTATATATGATCTCATTTGAAACATTGGCCTTCTATATGCTCTCATTTTGATCATATTTTTTGAATTTTTCACCATATACCTGACATGACCTTTGCCCTGACATTGAACTCAACTTTGACCTTAGTTAGCTCCTCTTCATGTACCTCTGTAATGTCCATATGAATCCACTCTATATTTTGATCTTGTGTACCTTATTTGATGCTGCTCCCCCTTCTGAAACATTTACATGACCCTAATTTGACCGGATTTCCATTGACCTCATTGACCTCATTTCGTTAAATTCCATTTAAATTTATCCAACTGTCGCCCCCCTTCTAGCTTAACCATCTCATTTGTCCCTTATTTTTAAGCTATCCTTGACCTTAATTCTGTATCTCATCACGAATGGTAATGACCTCATTTGACCTTTTGGAAGATTTTCAACTCTCATTTCAGTCCTTGCTTTCATTCCAATCATCTCCTCCATATGCTGAACCCAATAGGTATCCTCTCACCGCTCTAAAAATAAATTGTATTAAATCCAACCCCAACCTAACTAAAACTGACCTCTCATGACCTTTGACCTTTGAACTCATATCCCCTCTGTATCCATTTGTTTTCCCACCAGTATAAATACTAAATGCATGAAAACTTTGAAGGAATCAACTTTCACCTCAAATGTGAGAACACGTGTAAATATTTGCCATTTGTCAAAACAAGTGTTTATGGGGAGAAGTTTTACTTTTAGCCTTAACCCGTCCGGAGCCAGAGGCGTAAACTTTGGGGCAAGTCAAAGGGTGGGAATAAAATAAATATTACACATCCTCCGGCTTCCTCTTCTTTTAGTAGTAGATATTTGTGGAAGGGAAAAAAATATTATGGTTTTCCAGCCCGAGTTTTTTTTCGTAGCGGCTGTTAGGGTTTTTTTTATGTCATTATAAATGTAATGAGAGAGTGAAAAGGAAACTTTGGAAACAAGTGCGTTCTCACAGTTGAGGGGGGCTATGAAAAAATCCTTCCTCTTATATTTTTCCTGTCCACCAAAAGAATAATAATGCATTTCCTGAGGAATTGGGAAAAGTGTGCTGATGAGAAAAGTTGACTTTTTCTCATTGTCAGAGAGAATGAGTTGGGAAGGCGAGGGCTGGGCTAGCCACAGCCCTCTCCATCCTTGTATACACAACACAAGGGAGGACAACACCACAGACGTCTCATAATAACGTAATGGAAAAGGAAAGAGAAAGTGTTACCGAGAAGAACCGGCCAACCATCGGAGGTTCCCAGAAGTTGTTCGATGCCCAAAACTTGGGAAACTAAAAGTCCTATAGTGACAGCTAATTGATTCACAGTTCCTAGAGCACCTCGAAGAGTTAATGGAGCGATTTCTGACACGTACATCGGCACCAGGGATGTGTTTAGGCCTGTACAAAAAAATACATCCAAATTTCCAAATTAGTCAAAAAAAATCAGTCTCAAAAATGATTCGTAGGGCCAAAGTTGAAACATTTCAAACTTGGCGCCTCAAAATTGGACACAAATTCAAAAATTTTATATTTCGCCCCAAAATAGCTCAAAAATAAAAAAATTCATATTTCGTGCCAAAATAGCACAAAAATTCAAAAATTTCACATTTTGGGCCAAAATCCAACAAAAATTCAAAAATTTCAAACTTCGCGCCAAAATTGTCCGAAAATTCAAAAATTTCACAAAATTAAATTTGCCCAGCAGCGGGCAAACAGTTCAAAAATTTCAAATTTCCCACCAGCAGCGCGTACAAAATTCTTAATTTTCAAATTTCGCGCCGGAAGCGCGCGCGGTACTTAAGACGAACTTCCTTAAACGCGCCATTCATATTGACTATTAAACATTACTACATAGCTCTTCAAAATTTTCGTATTCAATTTTAGCCGATGCAAAGCTCGCGCGCGCTAATGGAGCGCGCCACCATTCAATTTTTTCTAAATAATTGTCCAAAAAAATTTCCAAAAAAAACTATTTTTTCTCACAAAATGTTACCCCGAGCGCAATTCAATCGAGGCTAATTCTCCCCTTAGAATCAATATGACCTTTGACCTTTACCCTCCCCGGGTCAAAGTTCAACCCTTATAACGTGTCCATGAAATTAAAGTGAATGTCGTCCTCTCATTTCCTAGACATGATATGAATGCAATTGAATGGGTAGGGAATAAATTCCAAGGTTGAGAGAAAAAAGTGTAGAAAAAGAGAGATGGAAATAAAAATCTTGTTTGAAGAGAAAAAGGCTTAAATGTTAAATTAAATTTAAATATTTGAGAAGGAGGAGATTGGAAGGGGGAGAATGGAAGGAAATGGGATGAAAGGAAAATGGACTCTTTTAGCAGACACATAGGAACGGCCGTGAAGGAAATGAACATTCTTCTCAAAGCTAAAACACACACGTATGTTTTACTTCCAAGGATTTTTTCTTACTAGAGACAAAAGTTGCCTATACTTTACGCATAGTGCATGAGGGAAAGGGAAAGATGTGTTTTTCTCAAGTTACATATGGGGTATGAGGAGACGAGCGGAGAGTGAGATAGAGGAGACAGCAAATGTTTCATTCCGCCCGGTCCCTGTCAGCAAGAGAAAGCTACACCATCCACTCCCGGCCAATAATAAAACATTTTTCTCATTTCATGAGCCAAAGGAAAGAGAAAGGGAAAAAAGAGAAAAATGCAAGTCATTCAATCCCCTTCCCTCCTACCTCAATCCCTTCTCTTCCTCCTCCAATTTATTCACATCTCATTCTTCACCTTTCCTCTCCTTCAATCCTATACTTTTTTCCCTTTATTTTTTTCTCATCTCTTTATTACCATCTTTTACATTCGAGTACAAAAAATAGGAAATTTCAGTACATTTTCCTTCCAATTACATGGACAGAGCCTTTTTTGGGAAGGTCAAATTAAATTGGGAATATTTTCAAAGTTATTAATTTCATTTTTTTTTAAATCATGTGTGGAAAAAAATTTGCGGAGGATTAAAATTTGAGCAAAAATTTTGGAGATTGTAATTAATTTTTTTTAACTTTATTGTTCAAAATTTTTTCAATAACTTTTACCGCGTTGGTCTAAAATTTTGAATTCTCAAAACATTTTCCTAAGTTATAGTTGAAAATTATTTGGATTTTCAACATTTTTACCGCGTTAGTGCAAAATATTTTCATTTTCCAACATTTTTACCGCCGCGTCAGTTTAGAAAAGTTTGAATTTTCAACAATTACAACGGATTAGTTCTTGCAAGAAATTTGGCATTTTCAACATTTTTACCGCGTTAGTTGGAATAATGGTAAAATTTTCAACATTTTTACCATATTTTTAAAAAAAATTTGATCAAAATATTTGCCAGCTTTGTTTAAAATTTGGAATTTTCAAAAATTTTGGCACCTTTGTTAAAAATTTAGAATTTTCAAAAATTTTGACACCTTTGTTTAAAATTTCAAATTTTCAAAAATTTTGACACCTTCGTTAAAAATTTAGAATTTTCAAAAATTTTGGCACCTTTGTCTAAAATTTGGAATTTTCAAAAATTTTGGCACCTTTGTTTAAAATTTGGAATTTTCAAAAATTTTGGCACCTTTGTCTAAAATTTGGAATTTTCAAAAATTTTGGCACCTTTGTTTAAAATTTGGAATTTTCAAAAATTTTGGCACCTTTGTTTAAAATTTGGAATCTTCAAAAATTTTGGCACCTTTGTTTAAAATTTAAATTTGGAATTTTCAAAATTTTCACCTCATTTTGATTCAAATTTTGAATTTTATTTATGTTTTTTCAAAAGTTCAAGCCTAACCGGTTTGAAATTTTGCAACTCTCCAAATTTAAAAATCCCGAAATTTTTTTATAACATTGAAAAGATGAACATTGTCATTTGACATTTGTTCGTTGGAAGGGAAAGAGATGAAAAAGTTTAGGAAGACAAGGAAATTTCTCCTTCCCACGAACATAATAATATTTATTAGGGACTTGTGCATGAGAAGACGAAGCCACTGAAAGATTTAACTTGATGAATGAAATGAAGGAGAGGGGAAGAGAGTTGTATGGTTTTATACGTCTCATAATTATGACATGCTCACTCATGTAATTTGAGAGGGAATTCTGGCTCCTTCCCTCATAGTACATAGTCCACTTATAAAACCATGGTCAAGTTAATGTGGTAATTAACTTGGGAGAAGAGAGAAAGTGTATTTGTTATTCATGGAAAGGGAGAGAGGTGAGAGAAGGATAAAGTCCTTTATCTTAATTTCCCGCGCATGGTCTCCCCCAAAATAAAATATAACTCACGGACTTTTAATTATCCCGCTCCACATTCCCATGCTCAAGGGAGACCATTATAAATCTCTTCAAATTATTATTACATACAACGGCTTCTTAAGAATTTTATGCGGATTTCAGGATTTTACGCCAAACACCAAATTGACCCATCAAAATTCAGCATGGCATCCAGCCCTTTCCTTCATTTGGAAATTTTCTTTCAAATGGATTTTTTTAAAAATTACCCCGATCCCTATGAAAAACCGGCCATAGTTTTTAAATGGGTATTTTCAGAACTTTAGGGCTCCAACAAAGTTTTCACACAAATTTTTAGAATTTTTTGAAAACGTTTTCAAAATTTAGCTCAAAAACTTTTGAGATTTTTTGAGAAGCCGGATAAATTTCCAAAAATTTGATTGGATTTTAGAAAATTAAATGGAAATTTTGAAAATTTGAATGAAATTTCAAACTTTAGATGAAATTTTGAAAATTTGAATGCGATTTTGAAAATTTGACCGAAAGTTTGAAAATTGTCTGCAAAAGTTAATTTGAATTTTGAAAATCTTCAAACAAAATTAGGGTAAAGCTTGAATAAAGAAATGAAAATGAAATGTACAATACATGGAAAATCTTACCGCAATTAACTCCGATGACGAACCGCCCCAGAATTAAAATTTCGTAGGAATCCGTTGACTTGGCAATTCCCATGAGGCAGCCCCCACCAATCCCAATTAAATTGTTGAGCAACAATCCACCCTTCCTGCAAAATTCAAAAGTCCCATTCAACATTAATTTTTTTCCTACTAATTAAACAAGCGGGTCTCAATAAAATGTTCCTCAAAATATTTTCCTTAAAATTTCCCATTTTTTTTCAAATATTTATTTTTCAATGACCCGTAAAAATTTCTCCCATGCAAATGACTCGGTAAAAAATTCCATTTAAATTAAAAATAATTATAATTTTAAATCCCATGTTTCCAGCCAATTTCTTCATAATGTGTCTTGATGGAAAATAGCAGGAAATTTTTTATAGTGCAAATGATTTACAATCTTATGAAGAAGTGCTCAAGTTTTTAAAGAAAATGTTTCCAAAATAATTTCTCTTTCCATTCAAATGGAAATAAAAGTTTTCACAGGAAAGGGTAAAAAAATGTGCCGTAAGTTTTTGGGCAAAAAATAGTGTACAATTTTTTCCCACCATTCCACGATTTACACTGCCCTGTGAAAATGTGCAGGGGAAAGTAGGAAAAAATGGATGGGTAATTGAATTAAGTGTAGGAGAAAGGAATAAAGTGTGAAAGAGAGTAATAAATAATCCATACCGTCCAAATCGATTAGCAATAATCCCTCCACTGAACCCACCCAACATCCCTCCAATGGCAAAAATGGAAACTACAATGGAGTAAATGAACTCGGCTTTCTTTTGTATCTCATCCTTTGGCGAGTCTCCTCGACCATCGTACACTTGCTGGATGAACTCCTCGATTTCCTGAACGAAACATTCTCAAATTATTATTTTCCCTTTACACAGCTTTTTCCTCCCAACATGAAAGTCTACCAATTTTTTCAAGTAGCCCTCTTAATTTTCCTTCCCGTTATTATTTACCAATTGCCCATGCGTACCTTCAAGAATAAGAAAATAATTTCCAATTGCTCTGGAAATCTCAATTTTTCCTCATTCGTTCAAAATCTTTTTTAGCGCAGCCCCAAAGGGAAACCAGTTTACAGCTTCCAATATATGAACGGAAGAAATGGGGCGCATGTTTGGCAAAATTTGCCTAAGCAAATTTTAAATGCGATTTTAAGTTTTCATACAAAATTTTAATGTCAAATTCTGACAGAATATTTTGAATGGCTAAAATTTCCGACGAACTATTGCCTTGAAAAGATTTTCAAAGACAAATTCTTTCCATTTCATCTCAACATTTCAAATATGCAAAGTTGTGGGAAAAACATTTCCAATGAAAATCTGTGTCAAAGAAATTACCAATGAAAAATTCTGCAGATGAAAAACTGTCAAAATTATTTCTAATACTAAAATTGTAACAATAAAATTTCCAATAAAAATTCCGTCATAAAAATAAACTGCCAAACTTTGGCCAAGCATTTTTTACGACAGATTTTGACCCGCAAAATGTTAGGTAAAATTTTTTAAACAAATATGTATACTCTTTAATTTGGCCTATTTTGACTAATTTGACCAATTTCAACCATTTTCGACCAATTTTAACCAATTTCGACCAATTTTGGCCAATTTTGGCCAATTTTGACCAATGTTTACCCAATAATTTTGTTGTTGCTTTCAAGTTCATGGTTGGTTTTAACTTTTGCTTCCGAAATTTTAGTACAAAAATTTTTAACCTCAAATTTTGACAATTTTGCTCACAAAAATATGTGATGAAATTTCAAGGGAAAATGTAAATTTGTAGTACAACTTGCCCCTAATTATTACATGTTCCTCTGAAAATGCCTTGCAAGAATCATGAGTAGCAAATTCATCTAAATATCAGATGCAATTTTAGGAGTAATATTAATTTCCAACCCTGCCCCCCTTTTGAGCGGGAATAAATTGTAGGAAGAAAGATATGGAATGGAATGAATTGAGATGAGAATTGGATGAATTGGGTAGTTTTTGAGACGGGAGTTGGGTTGAGGGCTGCTCTTGACACATTCCTTTGTCGTCCACCGAGACTGTCTTTTCTTGGCTCCTACAATAATAATATTGGGGTGGGATGAGGAGAAGCGTGAGCCCTTTATTATGGGCATATGGATGGAAGAGGAGGAGTCTCGTCATAAAATTCCCAGATTTTCCTTTCCTTATACGAATATCTCTCGTGTGCACACATGCTCAAATCCCTCAGGAATAAAAGAGATGCTTTCTCCTCCGACGTGACAATCATACTGAGTTTATAGTTTTTTTCTCTCTCACTCTTTTTCTTTAAATCGTTTCACACTTTGTCATGTGAAAGAAACTCAAATGGAAAATCCTAGTTTTTATACACAATTTTTATCCTTCCGCCCTCCATTCACAATGGACGTTCGTCAATTCTGTAAACCCAAATTCTCCTGTCACACCATTTTTTCATGTCCTTACAAATTGCAGAAAGAAATCAAGATTTTGAAAGACAAAAATTTAAGGAAAACTAAATGGGGAAAATTAACTAAATTCTATCCAATTTGAACAAATTTTCCGTTCAAAATTTGTAATTTTTTTTACTAGTCTAATTAATGAGGTCAATACCAAAGTGAATTTCTTAAGTTTTTTTGAGATTTGGTAGGTTTTTTCGCAGATTTTTTCTAATTTCATCTAGTTTATACCATTTTTGGCAAATTCTGACTGATTTTAAGCAAGTTTTCAAAAGATTTGGCAAATTTTCACAAGGTTTGGCAAATTTTTACCTAATTTCAAAGGGATTTGTAAACAGTTTGGTAAATTTGGAATAGTTCGTGGCAAATTTATAAAATGTTTGGTAAATTTTCCCTATTTTGGCCAAAAGAAACGTTTTGGTAAATTCTCACGTACTTTCATAACTCAAAAATTTGGGTAAATTTTCCCCTATTTTCAGCAAAGGAGTTTATCGGAACTGCTATGTTCCCGGCCCACTAATGGTGCTGTTATGTAAAATTTCTTATGCCTTTCCC
>JAQFXU010005467.1:0-11645 GCA_034693705.1 Spatulosminthurus flaviceps | reverse complement strand
AGTTGTAATTGGTCTGGTCTTAGGTTTAGATGATCAAATAATTTATGAAAACCACAATTTTTACATATTTACAAAAATTAACAATTTATTCAATAAAATACACAATTACAAAAATCCAATCACTTCACTAATTAATATTGGCTTTTTAGCCCTGCATATCTGGTACGTTACAGCATTTAAATTTTGAAAATCATGGTTTGGTTTAGTTGTACGGGATTCAACAAATTGTTGAACCAAAATTTCATTGTAGTCTGTAGTCTTGAACATTTGGTAAATGGACTCAAATCCAAATCCCAAAGAACGGCAAAAGGCAAAAAAGATGCAAAAATGGCCAGAGGTAGCCGAGTAGTCACTCTGGAGCTGCTTTTCATTTTGTTTAATCATAAAACCCCGTGGCTTATCTACAAAGGGGTACTTACATAGGCATTTACCGTAGGGATCAAAATACTCAAAGGAGTTTACATTATTTACATAGAAGACAATCCAGTGATCACCTGCTGATGTATCCGTATTTCGGATAATCAATGCGGGGAATTTTTGAATTACAACTGGCTCATCTGCAGCTGCAATATAATAAGGAGTCTCATCTTTGCAAAGGATTCCGCCTAATAAAAGATGCAGGGAATACGAATCTAGACTAGTATTTGACATTCCTTCTAATATTAGGAACGCAGCATTGGATTTTATTGTTAACAGTACAAATCTCGTTGCGTTTAAAGTTTCTAATGGAGCGTAAAAATTTACGAACCAAAGACTCGTTGGCTCTATATTGGGGTCTAAAATTTCTCAAAATTCGCTCATAAGTATACCCACAGGCTCGCATGTAAGAAAAATAAATGCAAAATTCTCCGCACACATCAGAAAAGTCTGACTGTACTTGAAAACAATTTTCTTTTGTGAGTACACCTTTTGGCCTTTCGACAGAATGGTAAAATTTTAAATCTCTACCATACGTGTCAAAGTATTCATAAGAGCTTTTGCTTGTGAGAAAAAAGGCTATCCAATGTTTTCCCGCATCTTCACTTTTATCCGTGTTGACAACAAGTATGCAAGGGAAGTGGGGGGAATCTTGTTCTGCAACTTTGTCTGCAGCAATCACGAAGAAAGGAATGTCCCCGCTTGGGCCGAGAAAATATTGCAAAGCTTTTTCAATAGAGCAAGTATTCATTAGCCTAGTGGTCGAATATAATTTGTTTATTACTGTCAATCTCTATGATTGACTGGTATTGGGCGTAAATTACAACGTTGACGGGTTCGTCCAGGGGCTTTCGGAATTTCAGCTGCACTTTTATCTGTCCTCTTCGGTTCACACTTAGGGCGTTTCCACTGTTTGGTAGTAACTCCACGGCTGTCAAAACATTACCTGTAAGCAGCAAATTAGTCGTATGCAAAGTACCATTTCTATGTGAAAATATTTTTTAAACGTACAGCTAATTTTCCACTTACCATTAGTGTAGTTGTCTCTATTTATTCCGTTTCCAAGAGCTGGGTTGGACGCTGTCTTCTCAAGAGACCTTAGCGAGAGTAGGTAATCGTCCTCTCCACTCCAAACTATTCTGTCCGGCTTTGAAGCCTCCTTCACAACTTCACTTTTTCGGAAATTGAATGGGAAAATACGGTGTTCAATGTTTTCACCATTCCATGTGAACCCCAATTCACAAATGTTTTTATCCACGTAATTAAACTGAGACTTGTTTAGTTTTCCAAGAAACGATTTGCTCGAGACTATACCCACGACAATAATGCGGGGGATTTTTCCCATAACAACAGAATCGGTTGTTATGCTAGTCAAACCTTGTGAAATATTAAACGTTTTTAGCTCCACTTCTGTGGTAGGGTACTTGAACGTTTTCCCAAGAGAAAGTTGGTGGCGATGGGAATCGATGATGGGCTTTGAAATCACCTTTTTGGATGCGTAGTAGACCGCATTAGTAATTTGATATATATATGGGCAACCATTATAGCCTGCTTTTTCCTCGTAATCTGCACACAGACAAAGTTCGGGGAGATTTCTTCTCAATAAGATGCGTATTTCAGTTCCAGCGGGTAAAAATCGGGGTTGGTTAAATATGTTTGCCACCAGCTGTCCAATCATTGTAAAAGGGATGGAAGTTTTAGATTTTTCATATCTATTATTGAATCCTTTATTAGTGATCTTGTAATCTTCGGGAGCGTCATCCGGATAATAAAGCTCATTTTGTAGACGCCCATTTTTCTCGTTTGGACTTGTTGAAAGTAAGCGTTGCAAATATGCAATGTGACTGTAATAATTTCCCGAATCTGAAACTAGCTGACCATTGAGATATATTTCAAGGTTGCTAAACATTGTTTGGAAAAACAGATTGCTTGGGGCGACAACATCTGTGTCGTCGCAAATTGTAGAATCTTGTCTAAGAATTCTACATTGAAGTGCAAGGAAAGAGTCTGAGGGGTCATAATATCCAGATGTATCCAATTGAATGAGAAACTCCAAAGGATTGTAATTTTCTTTAATGCTGACCAAAGGGTAGCATTGAATGTAGTCACTACTCAATTGCGTTGTCAGGTCTGTCGGAGGAAGCTCAAAAAGTTGCACCTCACTTCTTGCACTTTGCTGAGAGCCCTCGTAAACTGTAGGCCTTTCCTCAAACACGCTGTTCAAATCCATATTTATGATTTGCGACTAACACACCTTCTTTTTCCAGTTCTCCTTCCCAATCCTATTTGTACTCTTCGTGTACGTCTTCCTTTCCTTCGAGTTGCTCGCTTTCTTCTTCGCTTTCCCAAACCCGACTGCACCGTTTGTCGTTTCTTTCCTCCTCCTCCTCCAATTTGGGAACGTCGCTTCCTTTTTGAACTTCCAGAACCACTGCCAACGCTCCTCAATGGAATTAGGTATGATGAAGCTTCAGGGTTAAGTCCTTGCGATGCCATGTATGAAAAAGGTGTCTGTTCAGCTCCGCTTCCGGTTTGGGACTGGTGAGCAGGCTCAAGAACACAAGCCTTTTCATCACAAAACACTTTTCTCATTGGAATTTGGGTCTAAAATGCAGTGTTACGGCAGTTTCTGAATCGGCCAATTCAAGCGGTTTTAAATTTTCATCAACAAACTTGATGCGAATTTCTGTGACTTGTTCACCGCTTAAAGGCAAATATGTGACTGGCACAAAGTTTATTTCGGTTTCCGTATTATATTCTTCTTGAAACTTTATTTCCTTAAGTAATGGAATGCTTCGACTCTCATAAGTTTGGTTCTCAATAATGTTGCAAAGAACAAGTAGGCGCTTCTTGCTTCCGAGTAGTGGCTTCTCGTTTTCTTCTCGAAACTCAATTTCTTCCTCTTCTTCGATAACTTCTTGACGAGCGGGGTAACATGAGCCGGTTGTGAATTCCAATCCTGTTAATCCAAAATAGCTGCGCACTGCGGGTGGGAGCTGAATTCCAATTTTTGAATTCGTTTCGCTTATGCAAATATCTCCATTCTTGTATGTAAACACTATGGGGAAGAGGCTGGAAAACTGATTTGCAAATGTCTCGTTTAATTCGGCCAACACGTCCACAACACTCATAGATTTTGGCTCTTTCATTGCCAAAAATTGCAGTGCAAAGTAACGCACGTGCAAAAATAGTTTTTGTGATGTAATGTCATCAAATTTGACAGTGTCAATTGGTATTTCCGATGTGTACTGCTTTGAAAAATAAAATTCGTCATTTTCAAACCCTAGTGCACTAACCAACTCTTTGGGTAGTATCAAATAATTTTGAGAATTAGCGAGGGGTGTGTCCACGACAATTGTACACTTGTTTTCAGTATCAAACGATATTGATGTTTGAAATCCTTCCTCCTTTAGTGTCAACATAAGCCTTGTAAAGTATGTCTTGAAATCTTCCTTGTCATTCTTTTTGAAAGCAATGAGAGAGTCCTGTTGTTGATTTACTATTATCGTGTTTGCCAAATAATTGTTTTCGTATAACTGGATGCTGAATTTTACATCCGTGCCAAATCGATCAAACAGCTTTTGGTTGATTACATTTCTAGCCGCGTGTCGACCTACTGTAAACATTCTCCTATCAAACCCGAGTATTGTTGCAAGTGAGTTGGATAACGAGACAAATTTCCCAAGACCAAGACTTTCAACTGTTAATGTAACTATAATGTCTTCCTCGTTTACATATGTTTGAAGAGCAGTCATTTTAGCCCACTTTGGAGCAACAATGTTAAATTTATTCATAAAGTGGTACAGCTCTTCGTTTTTGTTTTTAGGAATAGATACTTCTTTAATTATTGGGGGAATGAAATCAGGAAATAGGGGACCTTTGGGAATTGGGGATGCATGAAGAGGTGTCTTTATCTTCCTAGTTCTTGTCACCCGTCTCTGTTTTTGCTTTGTTGCCTTCTTTAGACCTGCAGGCTTCTTGGCAGTGTACCTGAGGTTAGTAAGGCCTACCCTATAATACTCGCGAGGAAATTTTAAATGCTGCGGTAGTGTTTGAATAATATCACTTTGATCTTGGAATGCTGGCAAATTCCCTGTGTTTTTTAAATATGCAAAGTGCTCTCTGTCCTCAAACGGGACAAAAGCCTTGTGACGCAACATGTCCTCGTTTGATGCGAAATTATGAATGAATATTGTACGAGAATTTCAATGAATCTTATAGACAGAATTTGGATTTTCCAACAAAACGTTTTATTATTATTTACATTTTTTGAACAAATGAGTAAAACTTTATGTATTATTAGTATCGATATTTACAAGGCTAAGGTCATAGTCATAAAACTGACCCTGAAGCTCCTCATTGGAGAGATCAACTAATTTGTAAGTATATGGGTAACTATCTACAACTTTGTACACTTTGAAAATTTCACTACTATAATTTTCTGCATAGCCCTTTTCAAATAAAAGTTTTTCACTTGAAATTCTTACATGGTCGCCCACTGAAAATTTCGGTGGCGGTCTTGGACGTTCCATTTCTTCCAAATGTTTACGAAATAAATGACGCCAAATTTCAAATGAATTCTTGTAGGTAACCTCATTTGGTGCCCGGCCAATTGATGAATTCCATGTATTGTTGTAAGCTTCTGTGAACTTTTGCAACACTTTTGAAATATTTCTAGTCTTCCTTTCAGTCTGATAACGCTGCAATTTGGTAAAAAGCGTACGGATGAAACGCTCTGCTATAGCAGCCTTAACGGTAGAATAAATGTGGTATGGGATAATGTCATAGAGCTTGAGAAAGTCAAGAAAGGCAGAGGATGTAAACTCTTTGCCTCTGTCTGAAAATAGATACATTGGCTTTGCCCCTGCCTCTTTAAATATTGACGTGAAAGCAGCAATCATGTTGTCTGCATTCTTCTTTTTTAACAACCTAGTGAAGGCTTTCTTGGAAAAGTTGTCTATAACAACGAGTACAAAGTAATTACACTCATTGTAAGGAGCAATATTCTCAATATCCTTAAGATCCGTACTCCAACACTCGTTGAGAAAATGTACCATGATCCTTCTTCTTTTAAATTTCTTTCGAACTGGCTTGTGAATAGAAAAGGCGTCTAATTTTTGCAGTTCGTTTACTAACACGTCTTTATCTTGAAATTCTGGATGATTTTTCAGAAAGCCAGATAAGCCAGAGTATGCTCCAGCTAATCTTTCATCCAAATACTTTGATGACACATTGCTCATACTAGCGGTAGTGGATGAGCTTTCGTTGCTTTCTTTTGCGGGTTTTTGCTACACTTTTCGGTACTGATCTTCTGCGTATAGTTGATTTTGACTGCTTTCTACGACGTATTTTTCCTTTACCTTTCTGAGGTTTACGAGGTCTCAGATTTCTTTTTGGTGATGTGGGGGCTGGTGTTGTTGGCTCTAGCAATGGTTCAGTGGGTAAAGTGTTTTCTTTAATTGGTCCATCTTTCTGCTGTTTATTTTGAGAGTCCAGTTGCTCAAACGCTTTCCATTCCGGTATAATCTCCAAATGTTTCGTCTTAAACTTGCAACAGCAAACTTCCACGCGCTCAAATTCTGGTTTATCTTTTTTGGGGGGTTCGGGCTCACTTGTAACTTCTGTCTCAGGTTGACTTGGCTGTTCCTCAGGAACTGTCGGTTCGGAGGCTGGGTCCTGAGATCTAATACGTTCAATCAAGTTTTCAGAGTCGGTACGACTAATGGCCACTTTATCTTTCACAATTTTCATAAGCTCAGCGTAAAGCTTGGGATCAATAACTTTCATAATTTTTGCCATGTTGCAAATGTTCCACGGAGTTTCTCACTCAATGCAAAGCTTTTTTATCAATTCTGCCAATTCTTGTCCCTTCTTACTGTCCATGCGTCGCTTCTTTAGAGTTTTAAAATTCACAGTGAACTGCGGTTCAGAAGGTCGAATTATTTTCGACATTGTCGGAACATATTAGCTGTAGAAGTTCGCCGGTCTCAATTTGCAAAACAATTTCTGCCAACAGATTTTTCTTGGCAGCAATTCTTTTCAGCAACCTTTTCCTTGACTTTTCTCCGTCAAAATTGAGAAATCGTTTGCACTTGGTGGGAAAGAATAGTCGATAGTTGATCAGACACTCTGCTGCAGCTTTAAGTTGTTCGTCACTAGCTTCTTTCACTAAACGCTCAAACTGACGATTTGAAGCAATAGCCAAACTCCGTATAAATTCAACGTTGGTCTCTAGTCGGGTTGGAGGGATGATCCTTATTCGTGGGCTCATGTTGATGAACTGAGTTACTTTGGTGTAAACACAATACAGTTTTCCACTGGAAAAAGTTCTGATCTCGCCCAGTATTTAAACTGACGATGCTTTGGATGAAAATCCAGAATTAAGTAGCCGTACTCCTTTGCTGTCACGGCTTTTATATAGGCTTCTTTTAGAAACGACACCTCCCCCGGACAAACTTGCCTTGCTAACGTTGTTATTACAGACCGATCTCTAGGTTGGTCAAACAGGCATGTCCATTGGGTATTTATATTTATATCCCTAATGTCTTTGGCGTAATTATTCTGTAGTATAAGTATTATTGAGACTCCTCTATGGTGGCTATGCTTTGTAAAAAATTTCGTCATGAGCTCATTATTTTCTCCCCTTCCGATTTCCATCTGCTGATCATCCACAATCACAAGGGAGGAGTCTGTAGCCAGATCCTCAATGTCTTTTAGATTAGTGGTAAAAATAATGTTTGGATCCTCCTCTTGGAGCTTTGCAAATATTGACTGGTAATCGGAATATACATACACGACTTTCTCAATAATTTTATCAAAAATTTCTCTTCTCCTTTTAATTATTTCTAGCGTGAGAAATGTTTTACCCGATCCTGTTGGGCCAAATATTGTGGCTGTGCATGGATGGGGAATGCTAAAATCAATAAACTCCATAGTGATGCAAGAACAACACGTAACACAAAACTGATTTGTTTTTTGGAATTTTCTTTTTATTTATAAAACACATTTTACATACAATTAGTTTACATAGTTTTTTAGACGGTAATGTCCTAATGGTAGACTAAAATTTTTATCCAAAGGATTACAATACACTCTGTATACATCGAGACTATGGAAAGCTATTTTATTGACAGTAATATTGTACAATGTGTGGTTGACACAACGTATGTACTTCATATCCAAGTTTACAACCTTATTTTTCAAAGCTACCTCAGCATACTGAGAATGGCTAAATGTCTTGAGGGAAGATGAGCTCATGCCTTTACATTTTAGGTCTTCTGTAGAATCAAAGTAAAGTATCGAGTACTGTTTAGGTTTAAGTGTTACAATTTCCTGAATATCAAAGCTTTCAATCTTCCATTTCCCCGAAACACCCGCGTTAGACATTCTTAAGTCGGGAATACTTGCATGACTGAAAAATTGGTGTTCCGCTGGTATCTTGGAAAAGTCAAAATACTCTCGATGTTTAATCAAATCGTCATAAAACGAATTTTGTGGATCGGAAACAATTGAAATACTGCTGTCCGTGTCCATATAAAGGTTATAAATACGATCTTCAAAAATCTTTTTCAATTCTTGATAGTATCCGGTGTAAAAAATTACTTTTGCCAAGTCCAACACAGTTACACCAGATTGGACGGGTTTGTTAAGCGTAACATACTTGGGGCTCAGCATGACTACACTTATATGCTCTGAAATTGGGATAAAGTCTTTACATTCGGGTTTTGAAAGCAAATGTCTAGATTTTGCACGGCTATCGCAAAATTTTATGCGTACATTATTTTTGTATGACTCCAAACATTTGCCAAATATCTGGTTGTTTTGATTCTTTAGAAATTGACGCATGGATTCACTCTTGGCAACCTTGCGCTTGTCAATATTGAACTGAATGTAATCACGGAAATAACTTGTTTCCTTGAATGACATACCCTTGTGTATTTTTTGAATTTTCAACCCCATTCCTAAATAATATTTTAATGCTTTGTAATGTAAAATATAGTTTCTTCTATCATGACAATGAAGCAAAAGTCGCGGTGTTGTTGTAAAAGCATTTGTAATTCCCTTGCCAAGTTTCTTCATTGTATTTTGTTGCTGCTTTCCCAATTCTTCGAATTTAATAATTCTTCTCTCCGGAGCTAATGGGAGGTCCACAGTTTTGTCTTGCACATCAGGCGGGTAAGAAAGACTGACTTCCAAGAAATATCCCTTGTCATTTTCTCCGTTGTAAGTAGTCCAGTCAATAGCCTCCAAATCCTCAACATTCTCCCACTTGTATTCGCTCTGTGGATATTTGTCTAACAATGCTGTAGCATATAAGCTGACCTTGTCGTTGTAGATTATGTGAGTCCTTTCTTTGCTAGGGTCATAACCACGAGGACATCGTTCGTTGTTAGCTGTTTGAACCTTGCGGGTACAAAAACTCGTTCCGCCTCTAACAGCTCTGGATAGCCAATTCACCATTTGTCTATCCCGTACGTATTCCACTTTGGCTTTTGTTTTGTACAAGAAACACTGCCAAGTGTACCCGCTTCCCGTACATAAATATGTGGGGTCCAATCCGTACATGTCCAAACCATTCCTCCTGAAATTTTCCCATATAACTGCAAGCAAAACTGTGTCGAGTACATTATACAGCCGGGTAAATTGCCGAAAGTCCTTGATATCAAAAGCATTGCAGACACGCGTTACTTTATCCCAGTCTTCATCTGTACACTCCTCCCTCTCTAAATCGTTGTAAAATCTATCCCGGGAAGGTATTGGGTGTCCCTCTTCTAGTACATCCCTTGAAGAGAGATAATTATAGGGATAGGGTAGCTTTTCAAATAGAATACTTACATCCTCTGCCAACAGATTGTTTTTTTTTGCTCTTTTAGCATTTCCTGCGGCGTAGTTATGGCCCAGAATAAAAGGAATAGATTCTGTCACTAAATTAAGTGTATTTGCTCCCTCCTTTTTCAAAGCCTGGGCTAGAGTACTAAGTTTATTAGGCAAAAATTGACAAGAATCAATAAATCTCACTTTTACTTTCCTGTTTCCATTCCATCCTTTTGTTGGAGAATGACCAGAGTTGTATTTATAATTTAATGAAGGCACTAGCCTATCCTTTGCTGGGATTTCCAATTGAACAAATTTTTCAGTACCTTTACTAATGACAGAAATGTCTTTAACGTCAAATATAGGGTTTTCTAAATGTTTCATCAGCAAGTGCATATCGAATCCGGCTGAATTGTGAGCAATACATACAAGCTCATGCTTGAACTTAATCTTCAAGTTACAGCCACTACATATAGTCTTCAAATATTTTCCAGACTGGTGGCAATGATGGTAACACTTGCGAATAATGGTCTTTTTGTGATTCGTCTGAATCTTCGCTGCTTCAAAGGCTACATCTCTCTCTTCTTCTTCCTCTGGTGTGGTAAATTTTCTCAGACAAAATTCACAGTGCGTTGTCGCTTCATGCTTTTTAAGCTCCTCTGGCGTAGGTACAACAAAATTGTTAGTAGTTCTTATTGAAAAAAGCAAATCCTCTGCAATCTTGAACACTCTCTCAAAGAAATGGTCTACTGGTTTTGGCCCATCGTAGTATTCTTGAGCAATTATATGCTGTTCTGACCCAGTACTATTTACTACACATAGTGAGTAACTTGCAGGTAGAAATTTTTTCTCAACTGTTGTTGAATTTCCAAACATTGATTTATCTTCTACGTCGGTTGCGAAGCATTCAAAGTCCCAGTAGAGAATGTACGGATATGGTAATGTCATTTCAGGCCTTTTGAATTCCAAGACCTCTCCGTCCTTCGGCATTTTCGTTGGAATTCCTTCCTCTGTCATGCAATACTTTAAATGACTTGAACATTTTTTGCCCGAGGTAAAATATCTTAAACACCTTTGGCAGAAATACGCTTTAACTGGTTTCTTGTGATTTAAAAATTTGTCAAGATTTGTTACCAAAGCAAAGTGATAAAGATCACGACAGCCAACACTTGTGTGAATCAAGAAAATTGTAACAACTCGAGACGCTTTGACTTTACTTGATCTGACAAGCACAACTTGACCATTCCTATGGCTCAACACATTGACAGACACGTCATTATCTTCTTCGAATTTTGGAAGATCGGTGTAAATGTTCATTTCTCCGTTAATACTCCCAAAATTTAACCGGTGCAAATAATTCTTCCACGTTTTGTAGCAGTAAAGATTTTTGTTACTTTTCCCGGTTTTTCTGTTTAACTCTATTTGATCATTCCAAAACAAACCTGCGGCTAAACAGTATTTAAAGCAAAACATGTCCCTATTTTTAAAATTTACATAACCTTGACGTGATTTAAAAGGCATAGGGAGATAACTACTTGCTTTCGAATTCAAGAATAATCTAATTTCCCCAAGTTTAACTTCAAATGACTGTACTTGTAAAACATACCAACCCGAGCCATTTTCCGTAAATGTATTTTTTTTGTTTATAATATCAGAAGCACTGTTTAAAATAATGTAATCTATTGACGCTGGTGTTTGTAATTCGTAATGGCCCGACTTAAAATATATGAGCCCTTGTTTGTAACCCTTGCTCCCATCCTCTTTTAAAATTTCCTTCTCCATCAAGACGCCTATACTAATCTCTATTTTAGATAAACTATGAATTTTGTACAGCTGACCAAGTAATTTTTTTGTTGCTTCTTCCACTTCTGTAAATGTGGTTTCAATATCAGGGGTATTGAGTGGTTTTTTGTACTTGTAACTTATCATGCTACCACCATGACTTCTACTGTACTCGTCAAAAAAACTTAAATCTAAATCTGATCCATGATCAACATTTCCTCTCGCTTCCCCACGCGACTGACAATCATGAGAGTCTCTGTTGTTGAAGTATAGGGCACAATCGTTGCAGAAATGCCGGTTCTCCAAATGACTTTCGAAATTCACGTAGGTTCGGCAGTAGAAGGGACAGGTGTAAGAACATCGCAAAACCTGAAAATACAAAAGACATTTTTCCAGAATACTTTAAATTAAAAATGCGGATAGTATTTAGATATTCAAATATTCTTTTTACTTACTGTATTGTTGCGACCGGTCCTAATAGGTTGCGGCGCAACTGATGTAGGTTTATCTTGACTCATCTCTCTAGTGGGTTAGCTTAGATGCTCTTCCAAAGTTAAACTGATCTATTTATCCGCTTGTGCTAGCTTGTCCCGTGTTTTTAGCCGCCGATGTTTCATTCCACCAGGAGTGTA
>JAQFXU010005466.1:0-11646 GCA_034693705.1 Spatulosminthurus flaviceps | reverse complement strand
GATTTTTCACGGCACCCCACTTCCAGTAAAATTAAGAATTTTATTGCAAAAGACGGAGCAACTTTTGGAAGATGTCGCTAGCTTGGTAGTCAGCAGAACACACATGATATTAAGCGTATTGTATAAATTCCTTTGATATTTACAATACCGGTGAGGTGAAGAAATTAGTGAAATGGAAACTCGTACCTCTTCGATGTTCTTTATTTCCTTATGCCCCTCATACGGCTTCTATCGTTCCCCCCCCTAATAATGGTAAATTGAAAAATTATTTTCTCAATTTTACAAGTGACTGAACTTTACTACATTGACCCATTACTTTACTTTTTAGAGAAATCATGAGGAAATGCTAGTCGTTACCTGAAAATTCATACGGATTCTACTTTATTATTATAATCCGGGAATTTTTTAAATAGTAAAAATCATAACTTATACAGTAGTACGTACTAAAGTGTGAGAATTAAATTAAATCATGTGGGCGCTCGACGCTGTTTTAAATATTAACTCTTTTTTTCTGTCCCAATTACAACAGTTTATTTTCGATTAATTTCTTCTGATTCTGACACGTGTATGGGCAACATTGATGTCGGAATACGCTCAAAGCAAGATGTGGTGCGCGTAGTTAAAATCAATATTTCCCCAATAATGCTTAATGAACTACTCTAATGAAATTGGAGTGCAGGAAAAGCCTTTTTTCAATATTTTGGTACGGTATTGCATATCCCGACAACGAATGGAAATAGTATTTGAAAGGACAAAATAATTAAATAATAAATTGAATTCTTGATTGCTTAAATTATATTTTTATTATTATTATATTAAATTATAAAATATTTCAAAATATTGTTTGAGTAAAAAAAATGACTACGACTATGCATATAATTTGGTAGTAAAATATGTGCATGCGACTCATCAATTGAATATAGTAGTAAAATAAATGCCTCCGGCTTCTTCTTGCCATCGTTTAGTAAATCATCCTATGAACCTCAGTTGGAAGTAAATTCAACCTTCTAATACCCTTTGGCAGTAAAATAAATACCACCGGCGTATAGAAATAAATTAGCAGTGAAATAAAACCACCCTATTAAAATCATTCTATATAAATTAATCTAGTAGCTCAAGAAATCCAGTGAATCCCACGTTGTAATAAATTAAATATACGCTACGCATAAAAATTGACACTAAAGTAAACATACTCCTTTTGAATCATAGTTGTAAGTAAAAATAAATATAAACGTTAAAATAGTCTGACAGGTAAATAACTCCAACCAACGAATTAATATAAATAAGCATTAAACCAAATACCCCCTGCTTACGAATTTATTTGGCAGTGAAATAGACAAACCAAGCTTACGAATTTTTAGTGTAGGTTTAAATTTGACTACTACGATAAGAAAGATATAGCTTGCAGTTGGCCGGAAAATGACAATGGTCCTAGTAAAATAATCTTTTGAAATCAAAGAATTTATAATAACTCAGATTAATAAACTTATACAAACATTAGCATAATAACCTGCCACAAAAATTGTTGAGAAATTGGCAAAAATTTCAGAAATAATAATATTACGCTTCATAAAAATAAGGATGCAGCAAGACAGTGGCTCAAAAGTAAGAAATCCATTGCATGGATATGAATAAATCAAAAGGTTTGTGATCTAAGCTGACTCAAGACTCAAGACCATTCACATTTATCAACAATATTACAATTTTTTTAATATTATTAAAAAAATGTGGGTTTATACTCCGATGCATACCCGTAGGTCTTACAGAGTTCAACCATGTTAAGCCTTTATTCGTTAAATCGTAATACAAAGTTTAAATGGTTGACCCTATCTATGAGTAACTCCGGCTTTCTGGGGCCATCATTGTAAACTCGCTTGACGGTCATATGTCTGAGTGGTCAGGGGAAAACCCCAGTGGGAAAAAACTCCTTTCCTTTAATACTAACTAAAAGCCACTCCGGGATTATTATTACATAGACAAAAAATACAGTTCTTTATTTCTTATCATGCTTGAATATAATAGTTCCTTATGACTACTAACCGTAGAAAAAGGCTGTAAACAACGAGTTTGACTACCAACATAAGAAACGCACGGAAAAATATTTATGACTAAAAAATCAGTCTCCAAATCCCAAGACAAAGTTACGTAAAAAATCGAAACGATTCAATATTAAATCAATTCCATTGTATGCTCAAAAACAAGATATATTATGCGTAACGACGGCATGCGTAATTTAATATGTTGTTGAGATATGCCCTGACAGCACGTTCAGTAGCATATTTCTCAAAAAGAAAGTCCATTAGCAACATTGATCAACAATTAATTATCAAAAAACAAGGCAATCCAGTTTTAAGACCTGAAACAAAAATGCTTGGTGTACTGACTGTTATTAGGATGCAAGGACAATATTTGAGAAGGGTGTTAAAATTTAAATTTACGTTAGCTTTTTTACATTGGGTAGGATAAATTAGGTAACTGTTTTTATCTGGTTCCGAGATTAATATTAATGCACTTTAATCTCAATATGAATTCAGGTGTTTGTCTACTTGACAACAAGTCTAATTAGACTTGTTGTCAAGTAGACAAACACCTTCGATTAGGGGAATTCGCTGGTAAACATTAAATATGTATTAATGAAGGACCACCGTACTTTGTCAAGGGAATAAACTGGAAAAACTGGTAATAATAATGATTTTTGAGAATTAACTTTCTCACACGATATTTTCATCACATCACGATTTCAGACTAAAATACCGGCAGAATTTACTCGGGGAGTTAAAAAAATTGTAAGCGGGAAATTTGATTTTCAAAATTACAAAGATAAAAAAATTGCCTGAATATATTCAAAATTACACCAAACTGTACCATTAGACTCTGAAAACAATTGGAAAATTATGTTAACTTCATGTCCACAAACCCAACCAATATACCGAGATTCCCGCCCAAGTTCTCGAGCTGGCCAGTGCACACTGAATCAGCCGTCAGTTTTTATATGAATTGAGCGTACAGTCACTGTTTTTGTGAATATAGATAATTAAGAAGGGTAGTGGACGGGTCAGTGCACGCGTACATTGTGAAAACACGACATGTCAAGTTCCCGTCCGGCTTTGATCCTTTTCAGCGAAAGTGAAGTCATACAAGGAAATGAGCACGAGCACAATGAGAGAGGACTCAATTAAGGATTACTACAGTAAAGCTAAGTTCCATCTACCTGCACAACTGGACTCAATCAAATAAATGCAAATTATCTAAACGGCGTCGAATTTTAGCAACAAAAAATACCTTAAGACCGAATTAATATTCTGTCTTTAAGTATTTCCCATAATACATTGTTTGCAGTGATAACGGAATGAATTCATGCCCGCATTTTTTAATACTGGATGTATTTATTTGGAGAACTTAGATGCCGACATTGAAGTCAACAAAGAAAAATAAAGATGGCGGACGAAGAATTTTTTTCCAAAATTTAATTTTTAGGTAATGTTATATAAATTTTCTCTATCTTGGCTTTTAAAAAAATCTGTGTAGAATGTAGAATAACTGATGCCATTTGGGTAGGAATTTGTTTATTTCTGGGTAAAAATGATTAAAAACGAGGTGAACGTAAAACAAAAGTCTTGAGAAATTTAAATCATCAAATTTGTTAATGGTTCTTTTTTATATGTAAGAATTGCATATTTATAGGAAATGGAAAAAATCCATACGATCCAGAGATTCCAAGCTCAAGTTACACACCAACCAGTGGGATGAGTTAATGCATATTTTTCACAACTGTTCAACTTGGACGCCGATATTTGAATTTATACTAATTGAAATAACACGTTCTAATGTGCTGCCGGTATAAGCAGGTCGTGTGAATATAACGAGTTCTAAACGTGCTCTAAAATTGAAGAAAAAGACCCCCGGTGGACATTCTGCACTATCCTTGGGCTTAACACCTAATCATTTCAATGTCGCTTTTTTATCGCTTTTTGTACAATTTTTGTACCACATAAAGTGTCAGCTTCGTGGGAAATGAGGAAATCTTCATAGTTTCTACAGATTTAAAATGATTTTGATTCCCTTTCGTTTCACATAGTTCAACGTCGGCCAGTTTATTTGATGTCAATAGCCTAGACTTACTACTCATTAATCATATGGAGGGCGTTACAGGTCAGCAAAATCCATATAATTTTGTACAGTATTATCCAGGCGCGATGATGTACCGAAATCTATAAAAATGAAATAATTAAATACTTATAATGCACTTATATATTTGTGCTGAGGAAAACACGAAGCCCCAAAATCAAAAATTCTAAGAAAAACTTTTAAATATATAAATACTTCAGATGATATAAATATAAATCATGCCAATAATACCATGAAACATTCCTTGCTTCAATTCATACAAACTTGTTTTTTTCTCAGGTCAATATTTTAGTGTCCTAATTACAATTTCCTGTTGTCAGGAATTTTCCCAAATTCACTTGCATTGTTTGTCGGCTCAGTTTTTTAATCACTTTAATTATTTTGTGTAAAACTTAATTTTAAAAGCCTTATGGGCTTTTGTATGTGGTGGGATTCATGGAGTCTATGGGACAAACCAGAAAGCACAGCTGTTTATGGAGGTTTCAAACTCTTTTTCTGTATTTCAATATCGGCGCCCAATTCAAGCAATTAAAAACAGTGTAGAAAAAGTATTAAAAAAAACTCATCCAACCCGAATGAATCTCACGTTTTATAAAAAATGTGACCATAATTTTCACCTTGAATAAGTAATCAGTGTATAAAAATATTTATAAAAATGTTTACATAAACTTCATTCAAATTTTCCATAGGTTTATTCTCTGTGTGTTTGGACTTACCCGCCAAGGGTTTTTCAGCTTAAATTCCTTTGAAGTGGGATAATTTGTTATTCTTCCTTAATTCCCTTCAGTATTTTTACTGGAAATGTTACATGTATTGTAGCATCAGGTATTATTGCTACCTCAGTTCTCCATGGTTCTTGATATTAGGTCTCCGAATATATTCTCAGAGCTTTGCTCAACGTGCGCATGTCAGAACTGTATTGTTCACTTGGTCGTTGCGTACAACTAGAGCATCGTTCGGGTCAAGGAATTTTCAAACCTGACCATGAACTTGACTTGATCATGAAACCTCAAGTAAATATTTCCTTCATCCTAACCCTGACATTTTGGAACAAGTACTTTTCTTTCAAGTTCAAGTTCGGGTTTTCAAGTATTTTAAACTGAATCTGAACTTGAATATCAAGTTTCAGGTTCAAGTAAAAAGATCTGACTTGAACTTGACTTGAACTTGTGCAAAATTTCTATTTCAGTCTAAACGGCGTAATTTTTACAAAAACGATTTTAATTTGGTTACACTTGTCACTTTTATTGACTTGAACTTGACCATGAAATTTTCTTCAAGTAATATTTCCTAACATGAACACGAACTTGACTTGAGTGATAAAATCATGGTCAGGTAAAGATAAAACTTGAACATGACCCGAAAAGCTCAAGTACAATTTTGGGGCTACTGGAACTTGACCCGAACTTGAACGCGAGTTTTACTTGACCTTGATCGCAGGTCTACGTCCAACACGGTAAATAAAAATCAATGGGTTCTCAGTAAATGACTGGTACGATCAAGGATACAACAGGAAATTTTCAGTTTTTACCTGCTTTCAAATTACAGTAAAGATTCTAGGCATAAATTGCATGACTGGCGTTTAACATGAAACAAACCAAATGCAAAATTGACAATAACTTTGATCACTCCTACTCTTGCTCTCGCTCTCTATTTCTTTACTCTTGAAACTTTACTAGTACAGAGATTAGCGCGTGAATTTTACCTCGTGTGTGGTTCTTAGAGAAAAAATATTTCCGAACAAAATGTCTTTGAACCTTTTGTTATAAAACACTCACCTTTTTACAGAGTAAATAAACATAAAGGCTATCGAATTTTTGTCATAAACAATTGACCGGCAAAGTTTGAAAATTCTCCTTAGACACATATTATTTGGGAGGATTTTGTATCAATAATTTGTGTAGCACGAAAAAATCTGAAAAGTGGGTAATTGAATAGTTGTTCATATTAGCAAGTACACTTTCACGACAGACGGAAATGAAAATATTCAAATAAAACTCCTTGGATTTTATCCGCAGCTTCAAATCCCTGCAGCCGTTTCAATGCATGTACAACAAAGATACCTTGATTTTCATACTCACATCCACGTGGCAGTCGTCGGATAATTCCACCAAATTCTTAATTGTTTTGCTAAGAAACGCTCCTAAGTCTGTTGTCAGAAAATGCTTGGAAAGGCGTCAAAACTTGATAAAATAAAATTTAAACAAGCCTTGCCGTATTTAACGCTGTATCACATTTTCCACGAACAAGTGAAACTTGTCAGGAATTTTACGTTCCCATATTATCGTTTCATTTAGTTTAAAACGTCTAAAAATTGCAGCATTGTTAAACGTTGTATGCCTTATTATTCTATAACATTTTGATAGCTCTGGCAATCTTTCAAAGAAAGTTATTTAAATACTAAAATAGTTATGAGACAGACTAAATTCTTGGGATAGGGCGATTGGTGGGGCCAGGGTCAACTCAAATTTTCAAATTGGGAGTAAATCAGGATAAATTCAGTCTAGGATAATTTCTTATTTTCTTTACAGCGCATTATCATGACGCCCCCTGTATTGTGAAAGTTCAACGCCACTTATGGGAAATTCTGATTTTACCCTCTACAGAAGGTTCCAGTTACAACATACAAGTGTTTAAATGTATAAATCTGAAGTGAAGAGGAGAAATTTATCAAACAATTTTTTAAATTGAATTTTTGCCACGCATACTATCCACAACGTTGGCAATTGAATAGCAATGTAGAGCTTAAATACCTCAAATATTTCCTTGATGAATTTTAAGTGGCCACTAAGCAAAAGTTTTATCATAAGGAGAATTTTTCCAGTTTGTTCGTCCAGATAATTCACTCAACCTGAATGCTGATGCGATGATGGAATTCCTTGAGAATGATCATACGGATTGGATTCAGAAACTTAGCAATGAAGTAGTTAGAGATGGCAAATTATTTCATGCGTTTTCCTTTTTTTAAAATTTTGAAAAATTTCTTAAAAACTAACCAAGTAAAATTTCAATGTTTTAACTACGCGTTAAATATGTCAATGCCAGGTGTAAAGGACGATGGTATACCCGTGCCGTGTAAAAATCGGTCACCCCACCTTTTTCAGCCGTTTCTAAATGTGTAACTGTAAACGCCGGTTTTGGAATTTATAAATGCGTTATATCGTGCCAATAATATAGTTACAATATCCTCTGTCTCAGTAAAGAGGTTATCGCCAGGAACAAATCTTAGGCCCAAACCCGAGGGTCTACTCAAAATTTCTACCGACCTTACCCAACTTTCCTTTTTAAAAATTTTTTGATTTTTTGAAATACCAACTACATTGAAATTTCAATTTTTAAGCTACGATCGAAATCATTTTTTAAATGATTTTATTTTGGGGTTTAATGACAAACTCGAAATTTTTCCAGCCGTTTGTCAATGTTTAAATTACAATTAGACCGCAGGTTTTTGAATTATTTTCAGGAACAACTCACGAGGGAGTCTTTTGCGTAAAATAATTGAAAGAAAGCGGCGGTAAGCAAGAAAAATAACAAAATTTCATGAAGTTGGAATTTTATATTTTTACGTCATATTTTATTGCTTATGGCTGAAAGGTGCAATATTTACCGTTAGAACCATTTTGGGAACTAAGTAACGATGAGTTGGGAACCAGTGGACAAATTATCCCATTGGCGTCGAACTCATGCAAAAAAACTACAAGATGCATAATATTGTCAGTACCCCATACAAATTGTCAAGTCGTCATTCCACAGATCATCAAATATTTTAGTATTTAGTCATTTCCTTTATAAAGTTGATAATCATTATGGAATCTGCCAAATAAGATGTAAATTAGATTCTTTCTACATTACCTAATCTCTAATGGAATTCTTAAGCTGCACGTGTTGCAGAATCAACATTTAATCCATCACCTGATGGTTAGCTTGCAAAAAGCGTTTCCGTTGGAACCGGATGTTCCACTATGGTTTTAGTTATTAAGCAAATACCAATGTTACCACCTAAGCAATTAATAAAAATGACAAATAATAATGCATGGCTGAATTCACGTAGTCAATGAGTATAAATTCGAGGGACTGATCATTGTAAAATCAGTCTAGTATCCTCTCTCTTGTCTTTAACGTCTTGTTAAATAAAGAATAGAATCTTCGTTAAAACAGTAAAACTTTCTCTTTACCTTTCAGAGTCCTTTTCACTTAATTACATAGTAGTTGCGAACTCGAAGATTGGTTTCTATAGGGAATCAATAGTTGCGTAACCGTGCGGTTACGTAACCGGGTAGGATTTTGGGTAGAGATCTTTATCATTTCATTTTCAACGTTTATCGTCTATTCCACTTTCAACCCCGATCTCATCCTACTCTCAGTATATTGCATAAGTCAATTAACATGGATAACAGACCGTTGAAAAATGTGAACTTATTTTTTGCAAAAATATGTTTTTAACATTTGTACATTTTATTCTGAATATCGTCGGCTAAAGTGCAAAAGGGGCTATATGCAGAAATCGCTTAAACGGGAATTAACATGCGTTACCATGTATAAGCGGTGTCTGCATATAGCCCCTTTTGCACTTTAGCCGACGATATGTCCGGGTGGGAGCTTTACGTCCATTGTCAGATATTTTGGACCGTTTCCTCTGATGCTTCGGTAGCCTTATTTGATAGAAATTCAATGGGTAATTTTAAAAGTGGCGAGTAGATTGAATTTGAGTGGAATTTTTTAAAAATTAATCATCAAGGAAACATAAAGCCCGTTTCAGGGGAAATATCTTAAAGTTGTAAATTGAATCACATTTTTCATTAATTTCAAAGCAGATTTTAGCATGGAGAATCTGCTTGGGAATTCCATAGAGAAGGAAGAAACGAGGTTGGGATTAAATTTTTTGAAACCAAGATTTTTATGAACATTCAATCCCTTTTCTTTCCGTATATGTTTGAGAGATTGAAGAAAATGTTGGGTAGTGCGGCATCAACTCAAAATGTACGCACTCAAAATTAAAGTTCAACATGAGAATTTTAACATCTGATTGATAAAAATCGCCTAAAATATTTTTTTGTGTCACACTATTTGTGAATTTTATTTCAATTTCGAAAATCTTAAAGGGGCACATTGGTGAAGAAAATTTTAATAATGTTTAATAGACTTTAGATGAAGATTGTTATTTTTCTCATATACTAAAGTCAGGAAACACTATAGAAATTTTTACATCATTTAAATGGTATTTAAAACTTGATTAGTTATTTCATG
The DNA here is from genome assembly GCA_034693705.1 of Spatulosminthurus flaviceps. Classification (NCBI taxonomy): domain Eukaryota; kingdom Metazoa; phylum Arthropoda; class Collembola; order Symphypleona; family Sminthuridae; genus Spatulosminthurus; species Spatulosminthurus flaviceps. The sequence continues at coordinate 2,271 of JAQFXU010005466.1, read as the reverse complement.
TCGGGCTGGGACGGGCTTGGGCAGTTATTCCATATATTGGTCTTACATTTCGTTGGTTGGCTCCATATTCCTCATGTATGTTATATCCATGGATTTTTCTATTCACATTTCAGATCATGTGGCGGTAGACCGTGATTCTTTTCATTATTTTATTTACAGTACAAAATTATTTTAGACATGACCCCTTTACATGAGTTGTATAAAAAAAGAAAATAAACTAACCAAACGCGTCAAAATCTGACAAGGCATTTCGATATTGAGATGGATCAGATTGGAGAGCAATAAGCGGTTATATTCAGGGCATGCCACCGCTGTACATTTTATCCCAATTGAGTGACATATAAAATAGTGTACATGCGTAAAAAAATAGGTGAGCAATAATAATACAATAGTATAGAAAGTGTTGAAATCATCGTTAAAAAATAATAATAACGTTTTCATTTCATCTTCGGTTTAGAGACTGAGATGTTTTTTCTGGTTTAGCCAGATTTCAAAGCCACACATAAATTTGTTCCGAATTACCTGACAACTATATGCCAGTTCAAAAGTTCGTTTGTGTTGTATTACGCACTTGGAAAAAAATGGATAATAATTATGGGAGACAAACAAGAAAAAACAATTTCCTTCATTGAAAAAGATAATTTCTGACAAATAGGCAGATTTTGTGAACCTTTTTTTGAGTTATCCTAATAGAAAACTCGGGGTTTAATTATTGAATATTTTGTCATTCTTAGACGCCGTTCAATATGTTGGCTTTTCAATTGTTGACCCATAAAAATCAGCTGCATAGGTAATAATTGTGGTTCATTTGAAATAAAAACAATTGTGAAGTAGGAAAGAACAGAGTACACACTTCAGACACACTCAGGAAAAGTTTTGATTCTGTTGTAAAAGAATCAGCCCCTACTTTTGGAGACGTGAAATATTACAGCTTGTAAATTCAATGTGGGAATTCCACAACTGAATTACTAATCTGCCGTACCCAAATGTACAAGGTACTTACTGGATTTGGTAAGTACAAACATGGAAAATGAATTCCCTAATGTCATCCAACATTTGGCTTAAGTTTCAACGTTACATCCGAAACTTGAGAAGATTTGCAAGGAGGTGGGAGCTTTGGAGGAAATCAGCAATAAACTTGTTAACTCAAGAATATTTAATAACTAAATAAATTGAAGTCTTTTGTCATAATTTTGGTTAAATCTGTCATTGAAATTTATGTAAATTTGAATACCAGAGATTTTATGCTAAAACTTGAATTAGCAAAAACTGTGAAATTTTGAAAATTTTTGAAAGCAAGTTTTAAAATAGCGCTTTTTTTAAAATTCACGTACCCTTTCCAAGTGAAAATCTAGAGTGTGACTATTTTTTTAGTTATCACCATGTTCACCCTTTATTCCTTTTTTCGTCTTCGACAGTCCTTAGTTTGCATTAAAGACCTTTATTGTAAAGGTGTAGCTAGTTATTGAAACTTATTGGACGGCGTTGAGTCTGAACATTAAAAAATATTTGCCACTTGCTTTTTCATTCCATTCATCCTTATACACCTACCACAATAATAATTATATAAAGGGAGAAAAACACTCAAAATTTGGATATCACTTATCAATTTTCCTTGGTTATAACTTGATGACAAAATTTTAGCATCGTTTTAGCCATGATTATACCCAATGACAAGAGAGCACTTAATTTCCAAGTTTTATCAACATTTTGTTGAATTTTATTAAAATTATCTTTGCAAAGGGATTTGCAACTGTGGCTAATATTTTATGAGGAAATTGCTGAGATTACATAAAATATTGTTTATTTGTTGGGACAGGCTGGCTTGGAGTTGGCTTTAAGTTGTGGTAGATAAAATCCTCTTTAAACAAGTTCATTTTTAACATTGACATTTTTTCCAAACACTTCAGAAAAGACATGATTTTTGCGTACAAAAAATAACATTGTGTTTTAAAATTGTTGTTTCATGTCGGCATATTAATACAGTTAAAATAATTCTGTTCTGGCCGAGTTAGGCGCCGATCATGTAATGTTTTACAAAAGAAGTGGCATAACGTCATCAGATGCGAAACATTCTTGGTCAAATAATGTGAAGGCGAACTCTTTGGAACTTGTTTCATTGAATATATGAATGGGTTACTTTTTCCCAAATGTGAATACGGAAAACGTTTTCTTCTGGGAATATATAACAGTACTGATGAGTTTGTAGTACTGACCAAGAGAAACACATTGGTGGTGGTTGCAGGGCGGTAACTTGCATAACACGGGAGT
>JAQFXU010005465.1:0-11648 GCA_034693705.1 Spatulosminthurus flaviceps | reverse complement strand
TAATGTAAAGCCATGCATTTTTTCCACTCTTTCTTTTTAGTGTAATCTGTAGTCTACACTATTTCAATCATTCCTCTATCCTACAAAGATTCATGCAGTCAAACACGATAATTATCAATCAGTACTCAAAAGAATTGACATTGAAAATTTTTTTGTGAGAGAACAACAACAGTTATTATTAGATAAGAAGTGAATGGTAAAAGAAAAGTTCTTGAAATTATTCAATGATAAATAATAATTTTAACGAGGAAAATACTGCGGATGCAGCAGTTTAATATGTAAGTTAGTTAATTAGAATATTTTACTATTAAAATAATTCAGAAAATAAGGTTAAACGCAAAAAGAAAATCATCAGCAGGTACTATTCATTCTAAAGGGTAGTTCAAACATTAGTATTTTTTAAAAATGAACTACATTCTTTGGAAAAAAAATTCATTCAAAATTAAGTAACTAAACTACCTTTCACCATAAAATCAGTGTATAGAGTACAATAATATGTCCACGAGATTGATAATTATGATTTATTGTTTGAAAATGGGCTGCGAACGTCAAAATTATTTTCCTCTTTTCTTTCGGTAGTAATATGTGCATACAGCTAATAGTCATTTATAGTCTCTTTGGGGGTTCCAGAATATTCACGTCAAAAGTTAAAGTTACTATATAGGTGGTTGAGTGTAATTCTAACTACTCATTATTATTGAATCTATTGAATGTCGCCATAAAATTAAATACTATGACATGTAAATACAACATTAATGAGATTATAAGCAACTTTCACTTGTTTCAATAAGAGAGGGAGAAAGGGGGAGCTAAACTAATTATTGTGAAAACAATGCGGCCATATAAACTTTGGTATTACAACCAGAAAAAAAAGTTGAAAATAGTTAACAGTTTTGAAGCGTCGAGGAGTATGCCGAAACTGATGGATGTTGAATGCGCTTCAAAGGCTATTTTATAAATTATACGTTACTATATACAATTTGATGAAATTAAATAGGGAATAAAACATATCGCACTCACAATTTCGACTCGGTAGACCAGTAGTTATGATAATGCAGATTGGCTGAGGGTTGACAAGGTGTTGGGTAACCCGTAGTAGAAGTTGGTAGAGCTGCTCCTAATTGATTGTAGGAATTAACGGAAGAGATCTGTGCAGTTTGTGGAAAGGGATTCGGCAACTGTAAACAAGGAGTTAATTAGTCAAAGGCTGGTTTCCCCGGTTTCAAGGAGTACAAGACTATCATCCACTAATTACTTGACATTTACCTGGCAGGTGAGTTGAGAGTAGGCGGAGTGGAGACCCTGCGAAGGTAATGGACTACGAGCGTTGTATTGAAATGGAGCTGTACTTTGCATCGCAGACAAACCCCATGACGCTGAGCTGTCAACACAATACAATCGTTACACACCCATTTCTCTTTCGAATTTTGTTTTTTTTGTTTTTGCTATGCATCGTAACTATAGCACAGTAGTTGCCTAGCTAAAAGACGCATCAATGTCACTAATCGCACAGCACACGACATTAAGTCCTATTTGTTTCGTCTGTCCTCCTTGCATTATATTCCTGTAATATTCACTATTTTTTTCACTCTTACTTAGTTTGTGACCTCTTTGCGTCACTTTTACTGGCTAATGTATATGTGAGACAATGATATGATGTTTTAATAATAATTATTATTATGACAATTATGAAGTTGAATTGAATGCAGAAAAAATTTAAGCATTTACGGTGATGATGTTGAAAGGCGAAAGACAGAGCCGGGGTAGCCACCTGGACCAATGTAATTTCCTTGGAGTCTCATTGGACTGAAAGGATCTGGCATACACAAGTTCTTATGGTAAGGAGTTGTACGACACTGTCTAGTCTTCATACGTTTCCTTCTCCGATAGTTTCCGTTTTCAAACATTTCACCACAGTCAGGAGCTGGAAAAATTAGAACGGAAAGTAAATTACATTTTTAGATGCTATAGGATTTTATGGAATAATCAGGAGAAAGAGATGATAACTAAGGGGGAATTATCACTCGAAGTCGAACTAACTTACAGTTCAGATATTTGTAAACACGATTTTTGTAGACACTTGAAAAAATGGATTTATTTGTGGGACAAGGTTTTGGAATTTTGTGAGACAGGAAAATGATTAGGAAATGACGCCAGGATTTAAGGGTAAGGTTTGCTGGGGTGAATGAAAGGCACGGGCTCACCTATAGTCCAGTAATTTCCTTTCCGCTCGCCACCTCCTTCACGAGGAACTTTCACAAAACACTCGTTTAAACTGAGATTGTGTCGAATACTATTTTGCCACCCTTTCTTGTTTCCATTTTCAAAATATGGAAATTTCTGAGTTATATAATTGTAAATTTCAGAGAGCGTTGCACGTTCATTCGTACTCTCCTTGATGGCCATGGTGATGAGAGCCACGTAAGAGTATGGTGGTTTGGTATTGGGATCATCCACTTTGTCAATTGTTGAATTGCTCCCACCCGATTTATCCTGTAAGAGACTGGTTGCTGGGGGTGTGGCCGAGCTTTCGGAATCACTGTTGGCATGTGAACTGGTCATTGCCATGGAGACGATGTCAACTGGGCCTTTGTCAATTTCAACTGTTCCACCGTTTTTGAGAGCAGCCACAGTTCCGCGATTCATTCCCGTTCCGAAAGCGTAAACTGTTCTTGTTCCTCCACCACTCGAAGTAATAACAGTGTTGCTACTCCCACCCCCACTGCTAATGCTATTATTATCTAGCACTAGGCTCTCATCATCCTCACCCGTGTCCTCATGCATATCTAAATCTCCTGTATTTGATTGTTCTACCCGATGATCTTCAAGGATCACAGAGGATTTATCCTCCACTACCGTGCTCTCTTCCTTAATGTCCATGAGTCTTTCGGATGGGATCAGATGTGGGTAACTTTTGAGGAAGTCATTTTGAAAATGATGACCCATGTGGTGACCCGGATGATGGTGATGGTGATGATGATGGTGGTGGTGAGCGTATGGATGACTATGTAAATTGTGGCCATGGATATCCCCTGGGAATTTGTCCTTCATTGAATGATATGGTTTTAAGCATAAATTTCTGCTGTCCATTGGACTATTTGGACTAGACAACCCTACGGAGGACAGCACAGGAACACATATACTTGTTGGCTTTGCCTCGACTTTATTAGAGTCCACGGCAATAGATCCATCTTCCCTTGAATCCATGTCTTGCAATTCTCCATGAAGATTCCCATGAAGATCCCCCTGGTGCATTTCACCGTTCCGGGGATTCCCAACTACCAGGGCAGGCTCCAAGCAATTCCTTCTTCCGCTCGACCAATACTCCATACCTGCAAATGGAATCATCCAATCTTTCCATATTATTCACCAAAAGAAACAGTTTCCAATAATTAAGTTCCACATACGTTAATATTTTTACAATATGCTTGTATTCCTATTAGTCCTACTTGAAATTGCCCAGCAGCTCCTAAAGGTTACCTTGAACATGTAAACTGATGACAAATTAATGACAGCAGCTTAATTGTAACCTCCCCTCAAAATTAAAGTCATTGCATCGACAGCAATTACACAACAAGTGCCAATGCAATGGAAAGAAATGCAATTTCAGCAGCGCCTTAAAACCGAGGAATGTAAATACATTGTAGATTATTTATACAGGGTATGTAGGCCTACTACGGACGGATTTATTTTGCAAGAGAAACATAATAACAGTAATGTTGAGATTGTTGCAAATCCTTCAAGTATGTAAATGTACGTCGACTAACAAAACATACAAAAGTTTTTTCACAATATTGTGAATTTCCCCCCTCTCATTTTGAATCAATCTAGCTTTGGCTTCCATGTCAAAATAAGCAATTTTCAAAAGCTTCACTATAACACCATCCGCAAATGTCATCACAAATATATGTGAATTCACAGGTTCCCCCTCTTTTTTGAGGTTTTCCCATCATAACAGTCCTAAAAACATGGATGCTATTTTTAGAGGAAGTAAAATAAAAGCCCGACTTTAGTTTTTTAAATGGCGCTTTTATCCTTCCCCATGTAAATTTACAGCCTATGACATGACCGTAGAATTTATAAATCATTAAAAGTTGTCATGATAAAACAACGAGGAATAAGTTGATGGGCTGAGCTGTTGATATGAGAATGTGTACCTGGAACATCTCGGAGGTCAAATCTGAGAAAAATGATGGAATAAATGACAATGGAAAATTCATGGAATGAAGTTGATAATATGATTTTACATAGAATGCAATAAATACCTGCCTTCTCATTGTCAGAATAATCATAAAGGAACGACTTTTGCATATATGCTCCTACCTAATACCCTGTTACAGTGTTAGCTTAAACCCTTAATCAATTGATTCAGCTTACAATATTATTGTTCTTTTTCTCTGAAACCAATCATAGTAGCTAAACAGACAGATGAATTTCTTCGAAACTATTCCTGCCTGAGAAGTTTATGAGGATGCCAATGACAAGCGTCTCCCAGTGTCAGCAGATTATAATCTGATGTTGTCAGCGGGTTAAGTTTACACTCTAACTAAGCTAAAATAACTATATATCATGCTGTAGCGTCATGTTATCATTAAATTTGTGATGGATGTCTCGTAAAATGATATTTTGTAACCTCATCGAAGTTCCATCAATGTTAAATACTACATCAAAGTCAAAGTTACATCTCCATTTCCCAAGGATTTCATTGCCATCGGTATACAGACATTTGATATAATTTTTCTGCACCTTCACATTTAAAATAAATTCAGATTCAGTGTGTATAAGAAGTCAGAGAAAATTCAAGGTCCTCAAACAAAAGGGTGATTCGCTTTGTTGCTCATATAGTCTGCTCACTCAGTCATGCTTATTATTTTTTCCCGTCCTGTACTCCGACACCGACTTGTTGTCAGATTTAATCAATAAAGAATAATATTATACTTTTTAAATGTTTTGTAAATAATGTCGAAAATTTGTACACTCCTAATCACATCAATTGGGTTAGCTCCTCTGTTTCAAAACAGACACGATTTTACCCAAACAGAGTCACAACAGCTTATTGTACATGGCTCGTACATACCCACATGTTACAACATACAAAGGTTTATTATAGTGTTATGTATAGACAAGTTTTAGACTATCAATTATTCCTACGAAAGATTTTACAAACATTTACAACAAAGGCCCCGTATTTATTCTCTCACAGGTGAATCCCTTTCTCCCTAATAAAAATAAATGGTCCATAGTATATGTATATATAGTGTATGATTCTCTACCACAACAGTATGCAATCAAAATAAAACGAGCACTTATTTAATTTACCAGCTATATTTATTTTCAACTGTTATATCAGCAAAATCTATTGATTAATCAGAATCTATTAGTTGATAAATAGGTGTCTAATAACAGGACTCATTGTGAGCTCGATAACCTACCTTCACTATTAGCTCACTATTTAAATTGTACACAACCCTATGAAGACTGTCCTGTTTCCTCTGTAATTCTTTCCAACGGAACGGAACAAATTTGATACAAGTTCTGGCATCAACAATATATATGGGCTACAGGAATAAGAATGTTTGCATGCATTTTAACCACTAGAATTGACAAGAGAGAAAATCCTCGGGGATTTACATGTCGTCTCATCCGACACGAACAAATCCATACAATACTTTTTCTTGCCAAATGCTCAGGACTTTGAGAGTACACAAGCTACTGAACTGAGCTGAGTCAACAATAGTTTCTTTCCACGAATATAACTCCTTCATTATATGCAGTACTATTTTCATACCACATCCCTTAAAAAGTATTATATAGTTTCCTATTACATACGCTGTACAACACACAAAATATCTGCATGTATTTTTGTATCCCAGAAAGAAAGGACTTTCCAGGCTGTGCTTGATTCCACAAGATAATGCAGAGATGGATTCTCTGGCGAGAAAAGTGCTGGTTGTAATTTGAAATAATAGCGGTGGTGGTAGAAAAGACAAAGGTATATACTTCTAACTTGGCACTAAAAAAAGGAGATAGTCCAAGTAATTTATTTTCCCGTCAATATGTGAAAGTTACCAACACTTATGACTATTCATCACCACTGTATTTTATCAAATATGTTACATGTCCTCCACCATTAAGCTTGAGTAATTTGACATGATTTGTGAAACTATTGTCATCGTGCTACAGATATATATTACTATTATTTGAAGAAAATGAATAACCCGTAACTATAATGGTACAGAGTTGGAGATATTTATTGAAATGATCGATCCAACAAGGAAAATGCTCGGATCTTTATTTTATAGAGCTCATGCATGTCTGCAGTTGAAGAGTCGATACTTGATCCCTGCAAGAAATAATAATTATTGATAGTCTTGCATAATTTCATAAGAATGTACATTACTCACGTGGGTATTAAACGACAGTGTGATTTCCTCACCATTACATTTATGCATAGATTGCGCAAACCCAAGGGTTATTGTAGCCACTACAGCAATTCAGTCCGTTTCGTCAGCCTCTTCAAATGTGTAAGTAAGTGTGAGGACAAGACTTAACCCCGTGAAAACATGGGCATTATAAGTAACACTACTCTCTCAATGCTTGTATGCACGTCAAGTTACTCAAGTATAAAGACACCTTTCTGCCTTTTATGTATACAGCTTTATCTCAACTCCTACGGTCTGGAAAAGCCTCATGCGGCCAATTTGTTGATGGCACTTCACATATCGCGCTTATGGGTGCGTGTGTGCGTGCGTAACTGCCTGTCAGAAAATTGACATTGAATCGACATGAAGGAAGTAAAAGTGCATAATTAACTAGAGTAGATATACAAGGAAGAGATCAAATATCGCAAGTATGACGGAGCAACAGTTTATCTCTCACTTATGTTAATCCTTTATATTGTAACCTATACGTCTTGCACCTACAGCACTACAAATACATGTAACTTGTCCAGTCGCTTCTGCAAGACTCCAAAATACAATAATGCATGTATATATAGCCCATGCTTTAAACCATAATCCTTGGGCAATGATGTGCACTAGCTCTTAGAGCAATAACTAGGAGAAAAGTAAGTGAAACTTTATACTTTAGCAGGAGATTACATAATAGAGACCCTTACTTAGTCACCCTCTCATGTATATTTTTCAGACGGACTCACTATATCTACACATTGCACGTCAAATCCAAGCAGTTCTCAAAGTACGAACTAAAACTAGGAAAAAAAGTTGTAATTCGATTCTCACCTGTGCCGCAGGTATTGGGATTTAGTTGTTGATGCTGGAGTGAGGGATGACTGATACTCAAGTCCCGCGTTGTTTTATACTCCCCATACTTACTTTGGATTTTTTCGCTCTGAAGACAACCCTGGTGAAGTGAGCCAGCTGAAGTTACTGAATCCACCGAATCAGCTCTTTCTAGCTCCTGTAAAGTCATCATTAAAGGCTACACATGAGAATATATTGAAGCAATAATGTACATTCCTAACATTGCTCATAATTGACAGAGTGGAGCCTTTCTCCTCCAACACTCATACTTTCAAGCAGTTAAAAAAGCATCGCTTTATCTTGCGACAATAGTATGTGGAAATGACTCCCAAAGCAACAATGCCATTCGGTGGGTTCAAATCATGCCCTACTTTTTATTTTTATTTGCTAATCGAGCACTAATTCTTTACGACTATAACGCTAGGAGAGTATAGCTCTATCACTCTACGTATATGAGCTAAATAGTGTTTTTTCGCCTGTAAACTGTTTTAATGAAGGACAACAAGAAAGGAAGACACATTGTTCTTGATGATATCATTGTACCCCCAAAATAGTCTAGCAGACTCTCTTTCATGATATCCACCTTGCAATGTAATAGTAGTAAAATATCGTACATTGTCAAGTACAGGCATTGTTTCTCGACATGTCACTCAAACTTTGTCATAGTAACTATCTGAAAACCATAAAATTTCACACATTTACAATGCTCTCACCCTCTCTATGTACATCCATGTAATAATGGAGGAAAAACTCAAAGAGAAAATCAAACAAATGGGCATTAAGTGGAAATTAAATATCGTACATGAATATATTACAACGGCAATTACAGCATGGTACAAGTCTAAGCTTCAGCACGTTCTCAGACTGTACATAAAAAATACACGTTTTTTAAAATACACAATGAAATGATTTGAAATTATTGCAAGTTCAGTTTCTCTCTCTCTCTCTCTCTCTCCCTCTCTCTCAAAAATTATACCCGCGTTTCGCGTTTACTCACGTAGAAAAAAGTCTAAAGTGAAATATTTTGAAAAGTTTTTGAAAATTGCAAAAAGTACCGCTGCTTGTAGAATTGAATGAATATGGGAATCACCTCCAGTGTCCTGAGACATTCTTAAATCTCCATTCATTAAAAAGTAGTGGAAGAGGTTATAAAAACGTTTTAGGTCTCTGATTTATTTCTGTTTAGAATGTCAATGTTAGTGAAATATGAGCTCCGAAGATGGTTGAACGTGCCAAGATGTTGATAATACGCTTTGATGGTCGTGTCATGCTACTCGACCAAGTAATTTAACTCTAATTGTCAATTGCATGACCTCAATAACTCTCTCCGACAAAATATATTTCCCCGCCCCCACATGCACATACACACATAGACACAGACACACACATATACGTGTTGTTCACCACTTGTGCTCTTAAAATAATATACTCAAGTTGGATTTTTCTCCAATGTTATATTTTCTTTCTGGATGAACACAGTAATTCACACCACGAGCGGAGGAAATTGATTTAGTAGCTAATTTTGCTCCTTTGCATTGACTCTTGCTTGCTACAACTTTGACACGTTTGAAATGATTGTTGTTCATTGGCAAGTACTTTATAACGGACTGAAAGAATTCAACGTTGAATTTCAAAGACCCTATGCGTCTTCCACTTACTCACTGTTCCAACATATCTATTACTACTCCTTGGGATAAAAACGAGCAAGAAACTTTTTGTAGGGAGGAGATATCCAACTCAAGGAGGAGTTCCTAACACATGCTTCACCAACTGCAGTCACTGGTACTACCTTCTTCCGTGTCTATTTTAACAACTCCTGAGTCTCTGTCTCTCACATTATACTCACAAGTAGCCATCAAATCTTTTCGATATTGTTTAACATTTGCAGATTTTTACCAAGATTTTTCCCCAATTCATCCCTCTTCTTTTCTCTCATCTTTTTTTACGCTTGAGTTAAAAAAAATACCAAAACAAATATTATATTCTCAAATAAGTAGTAGTATACAGAAGGGCAGGATACCTTATACTCAAAAACAATCAAAGGAGAAGGCTCCTTTTGGAAAAAAATAATATTCTTGGAGACAAAACTAGATAGAATTCTCTCAAACCAGGCAGGCAGAAGACTGGATACTGGAGATGTAAAATAAAATCCGATACCTTTTTCTGTCTTGAATTTTTTTCTGCCACTCAATTATTTCTATTATTTATGCACAAAATTCTAGAGATGGTAGAAAAATAATTGGCATTTCAACTTCGGAGTCTCCAATCTGTCGACTGTTTCCTGGCTCCAAACTTTGGGTTAGATTTGGTGGAATTTAACTACAACTAGAGTTTTTTTTTCTAGAGACACTATACTATTTGGGTAATTTGCAATGGATTTTTTCCTCCATATTTTCCCCCCTTACTGTACTTATACTATTTACAGTAAAGTAAGTATACTGTGCCAAGTTCTGAATGTTCAAAGAAACGTGCCACTTTGTAGGATCCTAATGACGTGAATAGAGATTTTATTTTTAATGTCATCTCATCATGTAACGTTGATGGAGACGACTTCTCCTCATGGCTCTGGGAGTACACAGAGGCACATTAACTACCAGGATTATATTGTACTTCCATTTAAATAGACAAAAGGTTATCCTTAGTAGGCTACACTAATGGTAAGTGGAGCCGTATAGGGCTGGACCTGTAAAAGTGCACCTTTAAATGTATAGACATTTTTTTAACCTCTGTCTAAGGAACTGTCTATGCATAAATGTGCATGTAACAAATAAACTTATAATTTTTGATGTCAAAAAACTTTACTATAGGTTGATGCTATAAAGCATGCTTAGTAAAGTATACACGAGGTTCCTGTGTAGTACAGCCCTCGTCGTCTGTCAGGGAGTCGCTTACAAATATCTTATTACATGGGACATATCGCAGTTTTCTTATTGGTAATTTATTGTTTTCCTATGAAAACACTCTAGAGGCGAAATTCTCATTAATTACAAAAAGACCGCTTTGTTAACAGCTGCATGACTTGGTCGCTTCAAATTACATGAATTCATTCATGCCATATTTCCATGTTATACGCATATATATGTACACAAAAGGGCTTTTTATTAAAGTACTTATTATATTCGCAATTTTTTAAAATTATTACTTCTAAATCTATTAGCTACGCTTCTAAATCCATTTTTTATTCCACCGACGCAATTCAAATGATGAACTTGTTCGAATCAACTGTATTGGAACATTAACAGTGTTGGAGTCATTATAGACGTTTTAAAATTGTTTTTTAATAATTCCGGAATTTGTACTAATTTATTTTATAGAGTTGCTCTCGTTGATAGCCGCAGTGTTTGGCATTTCTGTCGTATAATAATTATTATATACCAATGGAATGGAATATGTGGGAAGAAAATTTTCTGAAGATCTCCAGCTCCACGTGGATTGTTGGCAAAGTGACTGACTTGAGTCAGTTGTATAATAATTTAAGGCTGTTTTTGGTCCCATGATAGATACACATATACATATAAATATACATAGAGCAGAAGATACATCACCGCTAGATCCATTGTAACAAAGGAAACGATTTTTTTCTGAGTAATCTTAATGATCATGAGGAGAGGAATGAATTCGAGACGATGGTGTAAATTAAAGTGCTATCAGTGTTTGAAACTACCGATTGTCTGTGTCTTCGGTTGTACCAGAGACGCCTGATACCAATATATATAAAGTACTTGCATAATAATTATTATTATATTTTACACACCCAAACACTTTGTGACCATAGAGCTACACTATAAATGCTCGGGAAGTTAGAAATTCAACGACCTATAATAATTTACATGATTCTTTTATTTATTATTCAAAGCTTCTCTGCTCTCTTAAAATGTTGAAAACATGTCTTTTAAGTGAAAAGAACCTTAGTTATTACTATTTGGGCGAAAATAGCAAAAAATTTGTAATATATGTGAGAAATGGTGGGTAGTTGAGGCATGTCTTGCGGCTGTACTAATAGAGAGCTGAAATACACATGATCTACTACTCCTCTTAAAACAAGGGAGAGGAGCCAGTGCGTGCTTGGAGATTTACCCTATAAAAATCTACATCTTTTCCAGAGGTTTGTTTTCCCAACCATAAATCAAGATCGAACTCAACTTCACCCATGCTTTTTCTACCGAGCTCCTTTATTTTACTACATTAATTTCCCTTCCTCCCTCACAACATTTACAATAATTAAAATATTTTATCTTATTTTTATCCATTTCGTGCCATTAATTACATCTAATTCCAAGCAAGTATTCTTACTCCACTAAACCGGGAAGAGGCAGGAAGATTCAATATAATTGAATCTTATTACTCATCTGCCGGTCATTTACGCCTTTTTTACAACTCAAAAAA
>JAQFXU010005464.1:0-11650 GCA_034693705.1 Spatulosminthurus flaviceps | reverse complement strand
TTTTATCGTGGTGAAACTTTGTAAATGAGTAAATTGTTGGATCCTCTGGCTCATGTTTTTTACTTGAGGGTCCCCAATTGCACTCATGCTTAAGTGGAGTAAATTCCTTGTCTTCCAAAGCACTTTTTACTATGGCAAATATTTTTGAATTAGCCCTACAGCTAAAAGAGACAGCAATAATTTCAAACTTGCCCATATTTAATAAGGTACAGTACAAAAATACTGGCGGCAAAATTGGAGACGATAGGATTAAATTCCGAGAAAAAATTTACCTTTACGCTATGTAATGCAGCTTGAAGCTCTGCATATATGCGTGGAGAAGCAGTGAGAATGGAGAGCAATAAAAAAAATATCAAATCTAATTTCATAACAGGATTCTGTCACTAGTTGCGGCCTTGAGCATCGCGTCTGACAATTCCCCGTACTTACACTAGGAGTGTCTTTTGGGATGGATTATGTCATGCTATTTAATTCCCTCATATTAACAAGCAAACTCTTGTTAAATCCAACTAAACCTTGAAAACTATCAGTTTTTTCCCTTCCCAACGTGTTTCCCCTCATTTTAACAGGTGTGCGAGTGAAAACATGGAAAATAAAAATCCCTGGGTAAAAATCAAGACTTAGGGCGAATAATCCTGCCCTTTAATACTTTCCACAATACGGATTCATCTCATTTGCAAACAAACCGTGTTTAATATGCTTTTTTTTATTACTGACTTTTGGTAATTTTACTTAATATTTATAAAGCCCGCTATACTTTTATGGAACAAAATTCTATGTAAATATGTTATGAATTTTTTTATTTCAATCTGATCATAAAAATGGAAACAATGCCGTTAATTCCCTTTGCCTGAGCATTCATTTGGCTTGAGCTGATGCGTACAAGTGTGGGAGTGGAGCCAAAGTATGGAATTTGCTTTACGCACTGTGTGCGTATGTACACGCATGTAAATGTGCTTGATGCCGTTAGTTTCAGTGGAAGAGTTGAAGGTGGACGATGCCTGGGCTGAAAGGATGTTGTACTTTGTTTGCAGCTCCGTTATTGCAAACCTTTAGGGCGAGGGAAACTATTGGCAATAAAAGGAGAGAAGAAGAGTTGAATGTAAAACAAGTGCGTAACGCACTTTCTTGCACGCAGCACCCACACAAATATTTCCTTGAATGACTTGATTTGTAGAAAAAAAGGGTGGGTAAAAAAAATATTTGGGGTGAAAATATTTGGTAGGTCAAATTTTGGTTGGAAATTGTTTTCCATTAGAAACTTTCGGATGAAAAACATCCAAAGCCACGTTGTTTTAGATGCCCAAAATATGTCACAGTATTTTCAGCACACAAAATAATATTGGGGTGAAAATGACAGAATAATTTATTTTCGAGCAAAAATTATTCTTTATTGTAGCAAGTTTTTAACGCTTCTCTACAATTTGAACGAAAGAGATGAAATCCTTTGCCAGCAGGTCCGGATGTTCCATTGAATAGAAATGTCCTCCCTCGGGAGCGTATTTATAACTTATTAAGTTTTGGTAAGTTTCAGCAACCATGCTCTCCGACTGATAGATGAGATCTTCATACCGTGGTACTGAACAGGCTGTGGGGACTTTAACGGGGACGCTGCATAAAAAAATGTTTACTAAAAATGAATTTATTAAAACTTCTTTTTCGATTAGCTGAGTATTATGCTGCAGTATTATTTTCCACCTCTCCATTCCTAAGCCCAGATGTGCTTTACAGAAGAATTCCGAATAAAGTCTCATGGAAGTTGTGATGGAGTTTGTGAGCCAATAAATCATAACGTTATCCAAAAGCTCGTCCAGGTTTAATGTTCTTGTTAAAGCTCCATCAAATTTTTCCATTTCATTTGATTTGGTCCAAGTTGAAAATTTTTCCAGGATATAAGCAGCAAGGCCTAAGGGTGAATGTGAAAGTCCCATTCCTTGAAGAAAATTTCGGAAATTTTCAGTAATAATTTGGCCCATTTAAACAAAACTGGTCAGAATTTATATTTATAGAACCAAATTCCTGAAGTTGTCACAATTTTTTCGAGACAATTTTTGAATGAAGTGACCAAATTTGGCCAGATTCGGTCAGAAGACTATTTTCAAACAATTGACGCCCTCTTATAAAAATTCAAATATTTTTTAAAATACAGCATATTTTGAAAGGTTGGGAAAGAAATTTCCATGAGAGCCAGGAGAATCAGTTTTTGAAAATTTGTAAAAGAATTTGCTACTCACCCACGGTGTCTGGCTTGGTTGCTTGAATATGAGCATAGCCCGTCTCGCGCAATAAGAATTCAAAAGACTTGGCCATTGGATAAAATCTTTCTGTCTCCTCGGGAGTGAAAAATAATGAGGGCAAGAAATTTGCTCCGAAACTCTTTAGAAGGGCACGTGGATGAAGGCTAACGCACATATTTGAATGTAGCGCAATAATCCTGGGGTTGATAAAAAAACCAAAACATTATGGCCAGGAGAAATTTTATAAAAGGGAAAATAATGCTTTGTTTCTTTTACTTGTGAGGATACATTGTTGCCATAAATGAACCTATGAAGCTTCCCCAGTCACCCCCTTGAACATAGAATTTGTCATGACCAAGTCGTTCCATCAATTTGGTCATTATTTGTGCGATTCGTACAGCCCCCATTCCTGGGCGACTGGCCCCATCTGAGAAGCCATAGCCTGGGAGAGAAGGCACAATCACCTGAAATTCATCACATATTTATGATTCGCCCATTTTCCCGCTAATTCCTTTCCCATCGGAAATAAATATTTTGAGTCAACTTTATCGGACTTGGAAGTTCCAACTATTTCAAGCGTCATTCTACGTCTTTGTTTCAACTACTTTTGGGCTAGAAAATGCTATCCTCAAATTTTGAACAAACTTTGTCAATACTCTAACAAAAATTTGAACCGGAATTCCAATAAAAAGTTTTTTCAAAATTTTCCAAAATTTTTCACAAAAATTTTGATACCGCAAGTTTACCTTAATCGGTTCATTTATCCACACAAATTACTATGCAAAATTTTCCGACGCAATGACCAACCACGCGAAAAAAGTTGAAAATTTGTTATTAAATTTGTCGAAGAATCACGTTTGTAACCACATTTTCTTCAATTTCTACATTTTCATACCTCAAAATTCACATCGGAATCCACAGGGTCAGTCAACAAGGGAATTAATGCCTGATGCTCGACAAATGATCCGGGCCACCCATGCAAAATTAACAAGGGCCGTGTTTTCTTGTATTTCCCATTATTCTTGCTTTTCACATGCTGGAAATGTATATCAAGTCCGGACACTTTCGTCTTAAAAGCGGGGCACTGATTCAACAATTTCTCCCTCCCTCGCCAGTCATATTTCTCCAACCAATATTTCCCAACTTCCTGCAAATATTTTGTATTGAATCCATACTGGAACCCAACCCCTTCCAAGGGTTCCGTGAATCTTCCCGAAGATAATTCCTCCTTCAGCTTTGACCTTAAATTCCCCAGAACTTTATCCGTGGTATTTATTAAAAATGGGTAAATTTTCGGATCCTCTGGCTCATGTTTTGTACTTGAAGGTCCCCAATACTCATCCTTAAGTGGAGTATATTCTTTGTCCTCCAAATAGTGTTTTAGTCTGTTGAATATTTGTATTAATCCCACAGCTAAGAGAGCCACTGCTATGATTTTAAACTTGCCCATGCTTAAGAAGGAACAGTACAGAAATGCACCTCTGCTAAAAAGTTTTAGTATTCAATACAGCTTTAAACTCTGAATGTGTGGAAAAGGTTTGAGAGGAGAGTATGGAGTAAAATAGCAAGTCTAATTTAATAACAGGAATTTATGGATGGCCTTGAGCATTGTGTTCGACCATACACCCTATATAAAATGCTGGAGTGTCTTATTGTGGGATTGATTGTGACATGCTATTTAATTCCATGACACTAACAATAAGCACGTTCTTGATAAATAACAAATATAATTTGAAGGAGTTTTTTCCTAGTTTTTTTCCCTCGGCGACTTGTTTCCCTTTATTTTTACTGACGGATAAGTGACTGTTGCTGGAAAAACTAATATCCGTGGACAAATCAAGATTAATGTTGCTCAATCGCCTCAACATTTCCCATAATATTGCTTGCTTAGAAGTGGAAGCGGAGCGATATTTTAAATAATTATTATATACACTTTAAATATGTATTGTACACCAAAAAGTAATAGAGGCTTGCAATAATTATTAAATGCTCAATGGGAAGTGTTCCTTCAACTGGGAAATTTTCCTGCGCCTGCATATAGTTATGCATAATTAATTGGCACAATTTATGTGTAGAATGGAAACAATAATTATTATGTAAATTATTTGGAACGCTTTTTCTTCATAAAGGATTTGTACCCAATCAGGCTGTTGGTATGCTCTTGGTAAATAAAAATCAGGTTTGAAAAATATCAAAGCTTTTTTCCCTTCCCAGCTTATTTCCCATATAATATTTTGTATGGGCGTGTTGTAAATAATTGGAAAATAATATCCGTGGGTAAATCAAGCTTTCCGGGTTGCTCAATCAGGCCCATTTTCACTTCCCACAATCTTCCTTGACTTTGGAGCCATGAATTTTCCATAACAACAGAATAATTATTTACTAATAAATTCAATAATTCAAAACATGCTTGCAAATGCATATTTTACAACAATATTAAATAATAACAACAAATTTTCAAAACAAAATTATTACATTTTCCAAATCAGTTGAACTGAGATTTTGCAATTAAATGCTTTATTAGTTTCAAAAATAGTGACGTTTTTTAAAAAACATTTCTTTGGTAAGAGCTCAGAAGTTAGAGGTTCTGTGGCGCTCCTCTACTATTCGGACCATATAGAAATAATATCCTTTGACAAGGATTTGGGTTGTTCCAGCGGGAAGAAATGTCCTCCTTGGGAAGTATAGGTGAAACTAACTAAATTTTGGAAAGTTTCAGCCACCATGCTCTCCGTCTGAAAGACCCCACTCTCATATATCGTGGTACTAAACAGGCAGTGGGGACTTTCACGGGGACCCTGCAGAGAAATTTATTGAATTATTAATAATTTACATGGAAATTTACGCATTTGATTAAGTCCCACAATTTTACCTCTCCACTTCAAAGGACACATGTTCCTTAGAGAAAAGTTCGGCATCAAGTCGCATGGAAGTTGTGATGGAGTTTGTGAACCAATAATAAATCATCACATTATCCAGAAGCTCGTCCAAGGGAAATACATTTCTTAAACCACCATCATATTTTGCAATTTCTTTTGGATTCGTCCCAGTTGCAAATTTTTCAAGGATGTGCGCAGCCAGGCCTAGTGGGGAATGCGAAAGTCCCATTCCTATCGACAAATTTGATTGACAAATAATATTTGAAATTTAAGTTTTGAAAACGGAGGAAAAATTGTGGGAATTTTTTTCCAAAATTCTGTACACAATAATTATTACACATATATTTGTCAAGTTGGACAAGATTTCACAGATCTAATCAGAGTCTTCAGGAAAATAAAACTGAAAACATTTTGAAAATCTTCTTGTAGACAAAATTGAACAAATTTTGGTAGAAAATTTAGAAAAAAGTTTCGAAAGAAATTTCTAGGAAATGGCGGAATTTTTCCAAGCGTGTGCCGAAAATTCTTTCAAGGGTGAGCTAAAGATTTTACGCATCTTCTTCGCGTTTTCCTTCAAATCTTTTTTGAACATGACTTACCCACAGTGTCCGGCTGGATTGCTTGAATATGTGCATAGCCACTCTCGCGAAAATAAAATATGTTTTGTTGGTAATTGGATTAAATCTTTCAAACTCCCCCGGAGTTCAAAAAAATGAGGGAAAGAAAGCTGCACGGAACATCTTTAGGATGGCCCGTGGATGAAAACTAAGGCACAAATTTGAATGCAGCCCAATATTCCTGGAGAATTGAGAATCAATATGAAAATTAATATTTTTTTGAAAATTGTTAAAAATTTAAATGTGGGCCCCGCCCTGGTGTAAATAATATGGATTTTTGCTTGTGTGGATACATGGCGGCCATTACAGAACCAATGTAGCTTCCCCAGTCCCCTCCTTTAACATAGAATCGCGTCCTTCCATTAATTGTACCATTATCTGTGCGATTCGGGTGGGCCCCAAGCCTGGCCTACTAGCCCCATCAGAGAAGCCATAGCCTGGCAAAGAGGGCACAATCATCTGAAATGTACATGTAAAGCTCCCACGTTTTAAAACTTTTCAACACTTTTGCCAAGTTTTTGCTAAAAAATGTTTCGAAAAATTGTTGGCAAACTTTCCCAAAAATTACAGACAGGTTTTTTTTTAAAATGGTAGGCAAATTTTCCAAAAAATAGTAGACAAATTTTCCAAAAAATTCTTGGAAAATTATTATAAAAATTGTTAGCACATTTTCCAAAACATTATGAGAAAATTTTCCAAAAAATTGTACGGAAATTTTCCAAAAAATTGTAAGAAAAGTTTCCAAAAAAATGGTAAGAAAAGCTTTCAAAGTATTCAAAGGAAAATTTTTCAGAAAACAACAGGGAAGTTTTCCTAACAATTCAGGGAAAATGTTTCTGTTTAGCAGACTCATAAAATTCAAACCTCAAAATTCACATCAGTGTTTGCAGGGTTGGTCATATGCGGAATAAGTTTTTGATATTCAACAAAGGATCCATGAAGAAATAACAACGGCCGGGTTTTCTTATGTTGCCCATAATTTCTCATTCTAATATACATACTGGAAATGAATATTCAATCCGTACACCTTCGTCTTAAAAGCTGGGTATTGATTAACAATTTCTCCCTCCCTCGCCAATCATATCTCTCCAACCAGTGTTGGCCAATTTCCTGTATATTGACCTAGTATTGAATCCATACTGAAAGCCAATCCCATCCAAATGCTCTGGAAATCTTCCCGATTCTAATTCCTCCTTCACCTTAAACCGAATATTGTGGAATGCTATTTAATAGCGGGATGCTTAAAAAAATATAGCTCAACCCCTCTATTTATAACCGTTGCACCCGACCCAATAAAGGAGCACCCCTTTTTCATGTATCCTCTGCTCAAGAGCAAAGGGGTGATGGAAGATGTATGAAAAAATGTCCAAAAAAGAAGTGCCTACTATAATATTCACATTTTCCTGACAACTTTATTTGATTAGTCAAATTTTCAAGGAATTTTTTATTTGCCTCGTCATCATTCACATTGCGGCTGTTTAAAGTAACAGGGACCCTTTTCTGGGGGAAGTGGGGTTTTTTGAATTGATTGAGCATTATCAGTCAGGCTTGAATCGCTCCTCTACAATTTGGGCGAAAGAGATGAAATTTTTTGCCATGAAATCCGGGTACTCCATGGAGAAGAAATGTCCTCCGTCGGAAGTGTACACGTAGCTAATTAGATTTCGGTACGTTTCACGGACCATGCTCTTACTCTGGATGATGATGCTCTCATAGCGTGGTACAATGCAGGCGGAGGGGACTTTAACGGGGAGCCTTTAATGAAATTTGTGTTTAAAAAAATTTTCTCATAAAATGTTTGAGCTGAAAGTGAAATCAGACTGTACCTCTCCACTTCGAAGGTGCCATCTTCTAAAGCAAAGGTTTCATGATAAAAACGCATGGAAGTTGTGATGGAGTTTGTGAGCCAATAAATCATGATGTTATCGAGGAGCTCGTCCATAGGGATTTTTGATGTTAAACCCCCATCCGGTTCTTCCACTCCTTTGGGATTCGTCCCCGTTGAGAATTTCTCAAGGATGTAAGCTGCAAGGCCTAGGGGTGAGTGGGAAAGTCCCATACCTAATTTGGGTAAAAATTTTGAGTCATTTTTAGACGTTCCGTGTTAATGTGATTAATTTGAATTTTACGCAAAAATAACAAGGTTTTCATCAAAATTGAATTCGAGAGTGAAATTATTCGTGTTCTTTTGATCCAAAATGTGGTTTTTTAAATTATATTTTTCTTGCAAATATTTTCCGAAATGTGCTAACTTGCGGAAACATATCTAGGTTTAGGGTCAATATTGGGCCAAATTTTGTCAAAGAAACCATATTTTTGAACAGGGTGGCCAAGATTTGACTGTCATCATAAAAATTTATTGCAAATTTTTGAAAAAATATTCAGGCAAATTTAGCCCGAATTTAAAAAAAGGGCGAAATTGGGAAAATTTTACTACCGTGCGTTATACAGTGAAATTTCGACCAAACTTTGATATTCATCAAATTCTTAAATGCACTCACGGTGAGGTTTCTAACAAAATTTGACAAAAATTTAAACGTTTTTAAAATGAGATTTCGGCAATGCGTGAAAAAATTTGGTCAGTATTTTCTAAACGCTAGAACCCCAAAATCAAATGAGTTTGCAATTTTTTCCATTTGTTACAAAAATCCCATCAGTTTTCAACAATACTCACCCACAGTGTCCGGCTTAGTTGCTTGAATATGTGCATAGCCACTCTCACGCATGTACAATACGAAATTCTTGTCCATGGGTTGAAATCTTTCTCTCTCCTCCGGAGTGAAGTATAAGGAGGGGACGACAGTTGATAAGAGCATTTTCAAAATTGCACGGGGATGCAAGCTAATGCATAAGTTTGAGTGTAACCCAATGATCCTGAAATTTGCAATAAATTTCCCAATAAATATCTCTTCTACATTCACTTTCACTCACATGACTTGTGCATTCATAATTTCAATGTGACATTTGATCCTCGAGCAAAGAACCCAAAATTTAATGTTTCCTTGAAATTTACTTGAGAAAATATTTTTTACTTTTGTGGGTACAGGGCGGCCATTACAGCAACAACGATACTTCCCAAGTCCCCACCTTGAACATAGAACCTCTCGTAACCAAGTCGTTCCATTAATTTGATCATTATCTGTGCCATTCGCACGGGTCCGAGTCCTGGCTTACGCGCCGCATCCGAGAAGCCATAGCCTGGCAAAGATGGTATAATCACCTGAAATTCATCTTATATTTTCAATCATATAATAAAATGTCATCAAGTTAAAGTTTTGGTCATTAAAAAACTTATCGGATTTCAAAGTTAACCATACTTTAAAAATAGTGACCAAAATTTCAAGTCTGACGGTGCAAACAAAAAACATTTTTCAAACAATTTTCTAGAAATTTTATAACTGGTAAATGTTCGAAAAAAAATTTACCATATTTGATCAATTTGAAGGGAATAAAAAATTTGCCCACATTTTTCCAAATATTTTTCACCAAAAATTTCCATCAAATTTTTCCTCCTTAAAAATCATATTAATCCGACAAAAAAAAAGTTTCAAAAAAGTTATGTGCTTAAATGCAAAATGGCCTATAATTTAATGTTTTCCCAAAATGTGAGGAAAATTTTAGCCCTTTTTGCACTCAAACCCAGGAAATGCAAAAAAGTTTTCAAATACTTTTGCCAAACTGAGACACAATTTTGAGACAATTTTACAACATCTCAAAAAGACAGATTTCATACCTCAAAAGCCACCTCTGAATCCACAGGGTCAGTGAGGAAAGGAATCATCTTCTGATATTCAACAATGGATCCAGGCCACCCATGTAAAATTAACAAGGGCCGTGTCCTTTTATACTTGCCAATCTCCTTGCTTTTAGCACGTTGGAAAAAAAGGTTCAGTCCCGACACTTTCGTCTTAAAAGCAGGAATTTCATTCAACAATTTCTCCCTCCCTCGCCAATCATATTTCTCCAACCAATAGCTCCCCACTTCCTGCAAATATTTCGTATTAAATCCATACTGAAACCCAATCCCTTCCAAGGGTTCCGCAAATCTTCCCGAACTCAATTCCTCCTTCAACTTTGACCGTAAATTGTCCAGAGCTTTGTCCGTGATATTTATGGAAAATGCGTAAATATTTGGATCCTCCGGCTCATATTTTTTACTTGAAGGCCCCCAATACTCATCACTGAGCGGAGTAAATTCCCTATCATCCAAGTCACTTTTTAACGCCGTAAATATTTTTATTGAAGCCACTGCCAAGATGGCCGCTCCCGTAGAATTTAGCTTATCCTGCTTGAATATCACCCCACTAAAGATTGCGGATGTGGAATTTTCACTTAAACCGAGCAACACTAGGAAAGCCACTCCTAAGATTTTCAGCTTCCTCATATTTAATAACGAGCACTACAATAATTTTAAGGATTTTGGTCAATATTTAAGCTCTGCATGAGCGCAGATTCAACGTGAAACTGCGAAGGAGGAGGAGAATTTTCAAAAACGGCACTTGTTAAATTTCAAAGGAGGATTTTATAGGGGGCCCTGAACCCTTATATTGAGTGGGTCAGCATTTTAAGTCTGGACTGGAGTCCCTTGTACTTTTCCTATATAAGAAAATGTTGATTGTAAAATTATATTTAATAGCGGGATGCTCAAATGAACAGTTTCACCTCTCTCCCATAACCGTTATATGTTAGCCATACGAGAAGCACGCCCTAAAAAACGCCTTCGTCAGCTAAAATGCAAAAGAGGCTAATTATTGGAGAAATCTTGAGTGCTCCTGCTCCCTTCCACAGACTTTTGGCTCCTTTGAACATCAATAGGTACGCTTGATGCACGCCGCTCCTAAAATTATAACCCCTTTTGCACTTTAGCCTCTCTCTATACAAAATACAGGATAAAAATTCCAGGGTTTTATGCCTAGAAATATTTTTGTTTCTGAGAACAGTTATGAAATCCCTGGTATATGGGTGGATATTAAGAATCTATATGTATATATGTATATGCTGCGTGTATAGATGTAAAAACTCATACATGTATGTATCATGAGGAAAGGGGGAGGAGGAAGTGAGAGGGAAAAGGGTATACTTGCATTGTTAGCTAAAAATAAAATTAATTATAAAATGGAACCTGTTTTCCATTGGATTTCTACGAATATAACCTACTTTCATTCCCTTATGTGTCCTTTTACTGCTTAAGGACTATAGCCTTCTGCGTATTTGTACATTGTGTTTTATTTACTGTATAAAACATTATTATGTTAAATAAATTGGCTTTAAAATGGGATTTTTAAGGGATAGTTTTCACGTCCACGTGGGACCATAGTCCCGACATTGCGAAAGGGGCAAAGGGATTTGACGAGAACAGTTTTTTTGTTGGATGGTTTATTACTTATTTTTTTTCTATAGGGATAACAAAAAAAAAATTATGCAAAATGCTGTTTTATATTTTTTGTAAAATTCAAATTTATAGGTAGATAGGGATTTTATACTGTAAAAGCCATGACATATGACAA
Organism: Spatulosminthurus flaviceps; assembly: GCA_034693705.1. Classification (NCBI taxonomy): domain Eukaryota; kingdom Metazoa; phylum Arthropoda; class Collembola; order Symphypleona; family Sminthuridae; genus Spatulosminthurus; species Spatulosminthurus flaviceps. The sequence continues at coordinate 410 of JAQFXU010005464.1, read as the reverse complement.
GATTTTTTAATTCAGACCCTTTCATGTTTGATTTGTCTAAACAAAGGAAATCATTGGCCATATAGCAGAGGGGAAACCTGGAATAGGAAAGAATGGAGCCAATGCAATGGTGAACCCATTGAAAGCAGGATTCCTTGCCGAAATCCAAAAGATGACATAGCACTTAACACTCAATATGTGTATAGCTATATGGCTCGGAAAAAAAACAAATGTTTTTCCTTTTTTACCCCTAAAAAGGGATTTTTACTTTTTCTCCTGCTTTATTTTATGTAGCGTCAAAGAAACATAGTTATAATCCATGACGTACTTCAACCTGCCTACTCTTTACAGTACATGTTGTTAACGAGCCATTTGGGTTAACGTGGGTTTTTCAGGTTTTCGAAGGACCAGCTATGTTATAGTACTAGCAA
>JAQFXU010005463.1:0-11652 GCA_034693705.1 Spatulosminthurus flaviceps | reverse complement strand
GTAATTTACCATCGTTTGCGTCAATTTCGTTAACATTTGGAGAGAGTGGGGGGGATAATTCAGCGGTGATTACAACGCCCATGGCATCCGGCAAATTTTTGTAACCTGGATGATAAATATCATCCATGGCGGTGCGTTTGGATGGTGTCCTATTCAAACAAGAGCGAGATTTTTTCTGGAGTAATTACATCTAAATAAGAGCCTCATAAAAGTGATAAAAAATGTCATAGGCGGCCTATGATAGGCCCCCCAAAATCACTTGCGAATTTATGTAATACGCTATTCTATTATAGCAGTGTGCTTTCGGGTGTAAGTAAAAATTCATACTGCAAAAGGTTTCAAATGAAAATCATACCAAGTGCATACTTTTTACAAACATGTAGTTCATAATGTGTGTCTTATAGCAATGTGAATTAAATAATATTTTGTTGAAAATGTACTCACGGGTAGGTCAATCGGCTTTGACAGCAAATTCGGTCCAGATTTGTCTGTCTTTTGTTCAAATAGTCAGCTGCTGCCCTGTCAGCAAGTTTTTTCGCCATTTCCTTTGACTGGCTGTGAGTATTTTGTATATGTCTGTCCAAATTATCTTTTCTCCGGAAGGCAGTTTGACATATTCGACATTTGAAGGGTCTGTCAGCTAAAGTTTTTGTATTAAAAGTACAACTTGTAAAATAGTGATCATTCAGTATTTTTACAAATCAAATTGAATTTCTTCCGGAATATCTTTCGTTGTACAAAATACCCTTACCTGAATGAACAACCTCATGTCGTTGAAGATCCTTTTTATTTGAAAAAGTTCGTGTACATTTACTGCAACCGAATGGACGGAGCGAGGAATGTTCTTGTAAGTGAACATCTAAGTCAATTTTTAAGCAAAAACTTTCCCTGCAATGGGTACATTTAAAAGAATTTTCTCCTGGAAAAATGAAAACAAACATTTTTAAAAACCATTTCGCCTATTATTATATACATTTCCTTTAATATCCGTCCAATATTTCTATACCTGATTGGTTAGCAACAGTCTTTTTTAGAGTGGTCATATCGTTTGTCCTTCCCTCGCCTAGTAAATATAGTATCTTTTGCTCCTAATTTAAACTGTCAAATAAAAGTAACAATTCCAGCTATTCGATAGTAATTGCTAGTTCTGCCAAGTATAATTTCAAAAGATAAAGCTTTTGTCCCTACCAGTTTTTGTTAGAGAAACTGTGGTAAATAGAATTTAAGAAAAATCAGTGACTCGTGTTTTTAGACGTGTCCCAAAAACTGGCTAAAGAAATTAAGTTAAGAGAAGGATTAAAGGTCAGGTTTATCAACTCTGGACGTTACTTTGGAATGAATTTGTTCGTTGATCATCAACACCGTTTGTAAATGTTTAAGTGGGTGATCTTTTTGCAGAAGTCCGAGATGGATTTTTTGGCTTTACGATTCCGGTGGATTTCTTATTTATGTTACACTTTACTAATTAACTAATATGGGTTCACTATAATTATTAGGAAAATGTAACAAAACAATGCTATTTCTTATATGAAACAATAGTAAGTAACTTATTTTTTTTTTCAAATATTTAAATGAAATAATTCTTCCTTGGGGAACTGTACAGTAAAATTAAATGAAGGTCGAGTAAGAATCGTATAGTATTACAAACGATGAAGTTTTCGTTCTGACATGTATGTCTAAATATTGAATGAGGGGTATGGGGATTTTTCTTTGCTGTATGCCTGGGTCCTTTGTGAGAAAGCTTGACGCTTGACCAAAAGCTCATGCGAACCAGGAGCTCTAGCTCGTACCTCAATTATTTACAGCAGAGAAAAGTTTTCCTCTCTCCTCATTGCCAGCTTCCACATCCAAGGATTACCTAGGCTCCTTCTTCTGCCTCCTCAGAACATACGTTGAGGTCCAACGTAATAGAATTTGATGGTTTCTCAATGATTTCTAAGGCTGGTTGTTTCGGAATGGTGTTTAATGACAATAAAATAATTTTCATGTATGCTGTATGCTAATACACAGTTAATAACTCTTTATATTATTTCAATTCATGTAATAACAACTATTTATCAGAAACTGCTAAGAGCTTATGCTGACATAGATCATTCAATAATCCATCTATCTAAATTCTTTATATTATTTTCATTTTAAAGCCGTCATGATGTCAAATTAGATTTAAAATATTTACAGTCCTATTTTGTGGCATCTGTGGTTTTACACGGTATTCAACAAGTTCACGCCTTTAAGTTTAGTCAGTCAAAGTAAATTGGCCTTTACAGTAATTTTACTAAACACGACTTAAGACAGCACATATATATGTACACACTTGCCGGGTAGTATGTTTGAGTTTGAGGGTGGAAGTCAAGCTCATGACCTGCTTTTGCTACACATGTTAATGCGTACGGACAGTATTGATCAAACTAGTAGGCTAATATTTGACCAAAAGTTATCAACACTACTTGGCAAATCTCTGCCTTATTATTAGTAACAGCCCTCACATAATGACGAATAGCAGAATTTAAAGATTAAAGTAAATACACGTTGTAATAATCTCAAAAGGGCCGCGACCCAGGATTTGAGAAGAAAATTTCATCGATTAAAATTCTGTGTCACTTACTGACCGACTTAATTGTTTTTGTAGTGTTAAGTTGAAATTCCTATTGTTACACTAAAATGGTACTAAAAACCGAAATGAAGGGTCAACTACGAAAAACTACAAGGCTGACCCAACATTACCGCTCGAAAAAGAAAAAGGTGAATTATTTTCGTATAGTGCAATGTTACAAGTAGTATTGTTGTAAAGTAATGAACAGATTATAATTTGACTCTGTCCCAACTTAGTAATAGCGACGGACTAAAAAATTTCGTATGATGGAATTTCGATGAAATTCCTTCAACAAGTCCTTCGTGATGTAAACATAGATATTAGAATGTAATTTCCCCCCCTTTGCTTTGAACACCTATTGTTCAAAGCCCAACCTTTCTAAAATGAATAAACAACGATCATGCTGAAAAAAAATCCTTCAGCAGTTTAAAAGCTCTTCATTATTTAAGTACAAACATACAATTAGTACAGAACGTACAAAACTATTCTATCAATATTTTTATAATTTTATTATTACAAGAAACCCATCAAACAAATTGCTGGTTGTATCGGCACTGCTGTGAATCTTAAAGAGCGATACACAGGTCCCAACCCCTACAGTTTTTCCTGTTCTCTGCGCTGCAAGCATCCGGTCCACACTATTAAGGTAATAATACACAATCAACTCATGTAAACACTTTTTACCCTGTCTTTAATCATACATAATAAAAATAAACCTTAAAATAGAGTCGGATACCCTCAGCTGCTAGTCCAAAGAATGAGGACTGGATCCCTGAAGATATTTACAAAAGGTATACGGAAACAGACTCGCGGCCGATTACTCCAGAGATTACTTTACCCTCCAGAAGATCAGCATCCGTACCGCGTTCACGCTCTACGTAAGAATAATGAATTAAAATGGAATATAAACGAACTGGTTCTTAAAAACATGTTCCTTTTAAAATCAACTAAGAAATGTACTCGAACCATATATTGTATATGAAAAAAATGTTATTAGAGAACATCGAACTTGTTCAACTCCCGAACCGGAAGCCAAACAATGTCAATTTCACCAGCGGCGAGTTCTTATTCTTGACCTGAGGCGAGTTAAAAGTGTCGATGCAATTACACGTCAAAACAGTTTGACCACCGGCACGTCAATAGACTCAACCTATGCTGACGATGATGTTGACAACAGAAGTTCTTCTGCAAACCCGGAATCTTGTAGTATTTTTCATCAACTTTCCCCAAGGAACCTTTCCTTATCACGTTCAACAACTCCCAAAGCACAAGCTGGACGAAAGAAAAAGAAATCTAAAGAAAGGTCAAATTCACCCGTTGCTTACGAAAGGTCCTCAAGTCCAAAAATTCTTGAAGGGGTAATGAAATTAATTGTTTAACTAATATTATTCCTTTTTGATACTAGACTGTCAATATAGAGCTACCATACTACTACTACAGTTTGTTCAGAATATTTGTCAAGCATAAAATCTACCTTGATTTTAACATCTCTGTAAGGGCATGAGTAGGGGTATACACTTGCATAAGAAAATTGATTGATCGAAAGCTTTTAACATAATATTGTTTGTGCAAACAACTTAAAATCCTCCAATGAAAGCATGCTCAACCTGAACTCCGCAGAAATGCACACAGGCACAAAACATATTTCACTTCATCCTTTGACTCGTGCTGATTTGTCTTTAGCTTCACTCGTTCAAAATTCCATTATTCGCTTCATGGAAATTAACTCATTAATTTAATTTTCATTTAAATATATTTTATATATAAATACAAATTTCACTACGGTTTAATATAGCTAGACCATCTCAAATAGTAATACGCATTATTACACATAAAATATCTAACGTATCTTCTTAGAAAAAGTGCGAAAATGGAAGAAAGTCCTAAAAAGGTCCCACTTCCACCCGATTTTGTAAAATTCCTGAGCAGAAATTATGAAATCATAGAGGACATTAAGCAGAAAATAAAACAATTTGAAGAGCCTAAAGATTCAATAAAAAGTAATCTTAATAGATTCCATGACGGATACTCGTCCTTTGACTCCTGTGAGGATACAACAGACATTATATATGCTAGGATCATTCCAAAAGTGAAACTAGTTAAAAATTCGGATACATTTGAAATTGATTCAGATGATTTACAAGGCTGGGAAGGTGACTCATTTAACCCCCATGATGAGGAAATCGCACAACTCTTGCATAAATTTCCCCTTGTTTATTTATCGGGGCAAGAGAAAGTCTCCTCTGAATCTAGTTTCAGGAATTTACCCGGCTTAATTTCAATTAAAGGTGTTCAAATGCATTGTGTTGAGCGAAGCAGAAATTTCCCACAAAAAAATTTTACGAAAAGTTTGGTGAATAAAAAGTCCTATATGACCAAACGAAGGAGTAGACAGGAAAGAGGACCGTCACCCCGCCGTTTAAATGCACCCAAAAAGAATAAAACGCCGAGAGGGTCAACTGCTCTTAAAGATATAACATTGTCATCAGCAACAATGGACGATTTAGCTCTTGAACTGTACAAGCGTTACTATTCCAATAATTCACAATTGCAGCTAACACTTCCTCCACTTCATTCATCCGTTCTTACTCTTCTTGGTCAACGTCCTCCTGTAAAGTCGTCTCCGAGGACTGCTACTTCAGGTTCAGATACTACTAATTCGCCCATTTTGTCCAGCCGAAAGGTAAGACAATTTAAATTTTTTTTAACATGCAGACTTTGTATCCAGCTTAGGCTAACAAAGCGTGATCAAATATAATTAATTTCATGCGAATATACATACTTATTGCACGTACTTAAAAAGCGAAGCTTAAGTACATAAAATGTTTGTAAGTAAATAACGTTTGAATAATATGCGTGCCATGCAGAAACACATTGTTTGGGAAACTTACTCTTGGGCCCTTTTAAGTATGTATATCCTAGTTTTACGGCCCAATTAAAAACGCTATATTTGGTAGAATAAAACTTTAAGCAAGGGTATAGTATTGTTGTAATTGATCAGGAGAATTAACAGTTCGTAGTAACGGGCAGCTATGCAGTTGAGAAAATTAGCTTATTATTTTCTATGTACATAGGGCTGAGGGTTGTAAGGTAAATACATTGGGTTGTAAGGTAGGAAGGTTGTATGGGTTGTAAGGTAATTCATACGGCTGGAGTGCTTATGAAGGTAGTAACTAAATACGTACATAGTAAAGGAAGCAAAGTAACACCCGCTTTTTAGGTTCTATTAATGTGCAATGGAAAAAGAGTTGTGAGAAATAATGAATATGAGTACATTGAGTACAACAGCATGATTTGATTGATAGAAACTCCGCCGACACGGTCGTAAATCTAAAGGTAACGTGACAGACTCTGATCGTAGTAAAAGGGAGGGTTCCCAGCAAAGCACTGGCCATGGTGAATCAAAGAGAAAAGAACCAGTAGATGATCCACACGAAACTCAAATGTCGGCCATGTCACAGAATGATGATGATGATGATGTTGAACCTAAGGCTGATGGAGGGGTCGTTATAGAAACCTTAGCCGACTTGAATGCAAAACGGTTTCAAGCGTATTTAGAACAGACAGCTAGATCACTTCATTCAGTACTGGACGAGCAGCTTGTGGGAACTGAATGGAATTCAGCTGTGAGCAGATTTTTTGGCACGGGCTTTTGGTGAAGATTAAATGAGCATGTTCTAATGAATTTTGATCTGAATAGGAAATGCAATGCATTGACCGTAGCATCGAAACTTTGAAAGCAGATTTTCGAAAATATGAAACAAAGTTCAAAGCTGGGAACATTCGTATGAAAGAAGATCTGTGGCTATCTTTACCTCGTACGTGGTCAAGATCCAGTGCTACCTTTGGACTTCCAACTGATACAAGGGCACTAGCAAGTCAGCACTTCTCTGTGACTTTGCCAATGAATAACCATTAATTTGCATGAGCTTATTTTACTAATTTTCATACTTGCAATTGCAAGAACAAATTATTATTGTTATATTATTCGTTTTTATATGAATAGACTTGACCCCTCTGGACTATATTCGGAAATATATATTTATTAGTGAGCATAGAAAGCTACTATACAGCCTGGTGTTCCATAGGTACCGTACCATGGAAAATCCTACGGGGAAAACAATTACTTACAAGGCAAGAGGCTAAACAACAGAAGATATCATTGTTTTACAGTAGCCACGATGTAATGTATGAAAGTTAAAAAGAATGTTAATTATTTATTTGAATTTTAAGATGGTTCAACGAGCTTTGGCTGAAGTACTTGGTCGTAGCTTACGTCCTGATGAGGCTGTGAAGCTTCAGCGTAATTTCCTCGGTATAAACAATATGGAGATGGGTGTAACGGAAGATTTATTCCGCTGCATTTGTGCAGTGAGTGAGAGAATATTCGGCAAATACTCCCTTGAAGACTGCAATGAATGTTATTCTTGCTTGAAGTACAAAGGAAAGGACAAAAACCGGTAAATCACAAGTGTTTTGTAAAATCATTTTAATCAATTACAATTAAAAATAATATTCAGCGAAACCAGATTGTCAGTAAACATGAAATGAAATTTGATACTGTAGATGTCACAAAAATCAGAAGGACCAGACTGAAAAAGTTGATTTTGAGTACGTGGCATCAAAAATAAAGGATGGGAGAGTAAACCCCGCATTAGCTGAATTACTTCAAACTATTTTCGACCGAGGATGAGCTTGTAAAATAAACCAAATGCAATGAATGTGTGGGACACTTAAACTTTCGTGTGTAAGGCTAATCATGTAACATGAAACAAGGCAATTTCAAATTTTGTGACTAATATATGTGTTTTGGTGTCGGAATTAATGAATAATTAGCTGTTCACATTAAACATAGAATTAACTTTACGTTTGCGTTTTATGTACGATTGTTATTTGATTGAACCACGTAGCGGAATGTTAACACAACACATGAAATTTATACGAATATTAATTAATGAAGCAATATTACTTTTGGAAAAATCATGCAGTACAGCATTTCCTTTCTTTCGAAGATCATAAACAGGTTTGAGTGGAACGCTTACTTCCACCCCCAAATAACTACGCTGTAGAGTTATAAAACAAAGATACTTAAACCTTTCCGCCAGTTTATATAGTTATATGTGTGTAAGTACGAAGCAATCTGGAATTACTAGGTAATGTATACAAGCAATACATTCATGATTCCATTTACTGTCACCTCACAATATTAATCTTGGCTTGAATTACACGAGAAGCCATCCATTTTGTAAAGAAATAAGTAAATAACCGATTTACTACTTCCAACTTATAAAAGTAGGAAATACCTTTTTGGAAGCCAATCAATTGCACACCAACTGTTTAACGAACAAGTATATAATGATTATTTAATAGCGTCGTCTTAAACCGCAAAGAAAAGTAACCAGTAATTTTGTAAATTAACTTCAAAACATCAATGCGTTATCACCTTAAGACTTCAAGTTCAAAACAAAGTAACTTAAGAAATTAACTAACAATAATTATTATTGTTTCAAATATACGAACTTGTACTGTAACGGGAGAACCAAAATACACGCTGTTTTTGAGGAAGCAGTATATTTTAATCATGTTAATCAAGAACATTGACGCTGAAATTCAGGTAAAGTTGGATGCTTCATTACACGGTTACATTTTTTGTTTCAAGTTTTCCTCACTAATCACTTTCTTTGAGGCATCTGGGGGTAGATCATAAAAGGCGGGAATTGACCTGGCATTCCAGCGTTTGGAGGACCAACCACCACTGGAAAGTGAATTCTTTGAGGGTGAAAGCCTGCATTAGATAAATAAATATTCAAAATAGCGATGACGATGGTAACAATTTTACCATGTATTGAAGTTTTTTTTACAAATTACATATTTCGATACATATTGATTTTTACCAGTATGAGGATGAGGAACGTGACCAGGGCGGGTGTGTCCTGGATGACTTGGTTGTGGCACATTCTGCTGTTGTTGCGGCTGATGAATCGGTAAATGCGATGCTTGATTCTGGGCCACAGCAGACATAAACGATGACAACGGATTGGGGTGAGGAGCGGAAGCAATTGAAGAAAATGCTGATGGAGCAGGAGCAGCCATTTGTTGAGACATTCCAGTAAAAGCGGTTACTTTGGCGTTAACTATGGAGGCACCAGTTTTCGTTTGCTGGTCGGCGGTCATCTTTCGCATAACAGCAGTGGGAGTAAATGCAGAACTAAGAACTGGAGTTGCACTTCTTTTCTGACTCTGAGCTGGCGTCTCATGCTGATGCTCAACCGCACGACTGACTGGATTGCTTGGGTGCACTTGATTTATAAATAAATTGGGAACTATAATCACAATGAACAAAATAAATTGAGGTTAATTATACTATTGCTACATACTCAACACCTTATAATTTGTTCTTAAGAAGATTAGCAGTCGACTCACCTATTGCATTATGCTGTTGAAGAGGCCGTGGTTGCGCACTGCCGAGTGCAAATGGATTGAACTGCAACCCTTGCAAGCCCGGGGGTGGTGCGGGTACTGGTCGGCCTTCACTGTTTTGCGATGCAGTCTTATTACTTTTAATAACTAAATCCTCCAACTGAAAAACATTCAAAATTGCCCATTAAAACTAGACTTAATCAGCAGCGTTTACTCAATGAATCGAGTGCAGTCACTACAAATTGTAGTATAATTTTTTCAAATCTGTTAGAGTTAAGACTACATTACCAGTTTTTTAAAGGCATTTAAATCCTCTTGTTTTGGCTGCTCGGGCATTTCTTTTTCATTGCTGCGTAAAAGTATTTGCCTCAATTCGGTTTCCATTCCTTTAATCACATCAGACTTAGATTCTGAAAATTAGAGAATTAGAAAGAATTAGTTTAATCCAACACGCAACATTCATTGAAGTAATCCGGCAAACATTACCAATCCACGTTCATATCATGTTTATTTAATATCCAAAATTGAATTAATTACCTAATGAGTTTAAAGCAGCATCAACTTTTGGAGCAAACAAAGCTTGGAGATTCACACCTTCACCACCTGACTTATCCGGATTTGTTCCAGTCCTACGTTGAATATCTTCGATCGGACGTGGTGGTGAAGAATTTCTTTGGAATAATTTGCTAAAACGGGAAATCCCCTCTGGTTCCGCATCCGATTCCATAAGCAGTCCGTTCTAAAACGTTTGTCATCAAATATGGCAATGAGCTGGTAATGAATACAAACACATGGTCGCTTACTTAAGTCGGTGTAAGAACTTACCGGCAATATATCAGATGCAAGAATTTTTTCGAGATCCATCGCACTTAAATTCATGCCATTATTGACATCCTCTGACTTCTGTTCCATTTTATTACTGACATTATTCGAAGGTTCGCTACTGCGATCAGCCATTCCACTACCAGAGTCTCTATTGATAGATTTCGTTAACAGAGCTACAGCTTCTCGCCTCTCATCGTCTTGAAAACCATGCAGCTCAATGGTATCATGTTGTGATGTTGGGCCCTCTAAAATATGGAGCAACAACTTAGAAATCACGTAGAAGAGTGATCATAGCAATTAATGCAACTTCGAGAGAAAATATCCAACATCTGAAAGGACAGATACTGTGCAAGTAAAAACTAAGACATACCAGAAAACCATTCAGGCTCTTTATCATCATCATGGTAACCTGAATGATATTTAGAGTTCGAACGGCCTCGGTAATCTTTGTCTGAATTCGATGTCCGCCTACGTGACCATTCCGGTTGACTTTCTCCTTCAGGCCCCCACAGAAGAGATGTTTGCCGACGGCCTTGGTTAGGGTTACGGGCATTTCTGTTTTCACGGTTTTCCCGTTCTCTGTCCCTGTCACGTGGTTCTCGCTCTCGTTCAACACGATTTCGCTCATTTATATCAGGTCTGCCGTTGTTATTAAACCGATAATTGTTCCGTGGAAACGCCCTGAAGAATCAATAAAAAATAGAATATTTTGTACAAAAATGAAGCGACTTCTTAAAGTTCATGTTAAAAATAAGCGGTACCTATCAAAGATATTTTTCGCAGGTTCTTCATTCGGAAACGGATACCGGTTGTAAGAGCTTTGGGGATAGTGAGCAGGGGATAAGTTGGGAGCACATCCACTGGAGAAATTGCCACTATGGGGACGCAGGCTAATGTTATCTTCAGGCTCTCTTCTTCCGCTTTCTTCTTTCCTTCTGGGTCTGTTGGGAAGAAAAAACTAAATACTATTACAAAACCAGCCACCCTTTAACCAAGAAACATTATTTTTCCATTAAAGATAATCAGCATACGTGACATAAAGGGCCGTAAAAGGACTAGTTCCCAAACGAGCTGTACTTAAGGTGACCTCAAGGTTTGGCAACGGAATACGTGGCTTCCGAGAACAGGCAGGATGTCGAAAACATTCTAGTAAAAACTCCTATTCAAAACAAACCCACATTACACTTTGCACACACAGAAATACATACCTGACATTTCCAGAAGTCTTTCCCTTCACTTCAGAATTCAAATTAAAATAATGCATATTCCATTGCCACATAAGCACGGTCAACAACTTCCTGATAAACACTCCCATCACAAAAGAACAAAAAAAAACTTACTCTGCTGTACGTAATAATGCCAGTTCCAGTATCAGAATTTGATCCATCCATGTGCTTTTCAGTCTCAAGGCAATGACGTTCAGGTACTATCTCCTGAATTTCATCAGTCACTTTTTCGCTAACAGTCTCCATTTTCTAAACTAATTATGCCTGCAAAAGACACCAGGTCACTCAAATTAGCATTTCGTAAAACACATCACATACACAAATTTAACACTTCACACTTGCACCCATACATCCTTGTCAACTCTACTCATTTCCAAAACTACAAAATTCTATATACTTCCAAATTAGCAACAAAGCAATAACCACTAATGTCCTTACTTCCACAACCTAATGGCGCCTATTCAAATCTCCCAACAAATTTCCATTCCAACTAATTTCTCCCTCCCAAAAGTCCCAAATCAAAAAATTCAACGCTACATTCCGAACTAATGCACTCAAAATATCAGTTCAATCTTAATCCCTCCAATC
>JAQFXU010005462.1:0-11654 GCA_034693705.1 Spatulosminthurus flaviceps | reverse complement strand
TGACATAAATCAATGGAATTTCTTCTAATTTTGAGATTATGGCTTCAAAATTAGCATGACCTTAAATCTTAATAGGGGAAATGCATGGAACACTATAGTGGCATCTCTCTGTAGTGGCGGGATTTCTGTGATCCCTTGGATGCCACTATATAGGAAATATACTGTAGTTTAGCTACAGATCTTCAGCTTTCTTTTATATATGGTAAAAAATACATTAGACGCTTTTTAATATTCCACTGATATTTACCCAACTGAGTTAATACATTTCATTACTTTTTGGAAAATTTGCTTTTTGGTAGTAACATAAATGTAGTGTGTAGAAGTGTGGAAAAATATTTGCTGATTCATCCAAACCTAATAATTCTCACAGTCATACTTCCGCTGAATAATTTTATTGCTCTACTCTCTTATAAGTTACGAAATGTGTTTATTGTAATGAAGATGTTTGCACACGAGTGAGTATTTTTTCATATCTTGCTATTTTTAGATGAGTTGCTACCTCGAATATGTAATAATTTTCAAAAAATATTATTATTATTTCTCTGGGCTTACTGTACTCTTGTTGTAACTACAGGATAAAACATTGTAGAGGGAAATTTTTTTCTTCCTATAAAATTATACATGAAAGATTTTGATTTTTTCCTTGCGTTTTTGTTTATGATGCCTTATGATATACATAAAAGAAAATGAATTTGATGGAAGGATGATATAGAAATAAAGTAGTCTCGGTAGCAATGTATATTATTATGGTTGTATAGTTTATACGTTATAATAATTTAACTACGTATAATATTTATTCACTAAAAACATGTATAGCATGGATAGACAAATTCCTTGGCCAAAGATATTTTCATAGAATTTTTTTTCTTACTTACAATTACATATTACTATTAGTATTTACAGACACCAAATAATACCAGTCTTGAGTAAGTACCAATAAATCCTTTGCATTATTGTTTGCAAATTTATCTCCACATCTTAAGTCCAGTCCTCATATAGTTTATTTCTCATGTATAGGTGTCTAGTGCCCATAACAACATACCAATGTACCCTCACCTATGTAGGTATATAAATATAGGCTAAAGAAAATACATAGGAACATCTCCCACATCAACAACTTATATTTTTTATCAAATTCAATATAAGGGACATCAATTAGACATGAATGGGATTTTTCTTACATAAATCAAGCACCTTTGTAAATTGTTGGTACCCGTTCATTAAAAAGCGAGCTCTCCGTTGTATATAAATACTCAACAGAAGCTCAAGTTCATTGGAAATTAGTTGAAATTTCCATTACATCCAAATTTCTATCTTAAATTACTCAGGACGAGGACTCCATCTCTGCTTTTGTTTTGTTACCATATATGTAGCTTTCATTGTCTCAACTCCAAAAGGGTTGCCTTGTAGTGGCTTCATTACCATTATTTCACAGATTATTTGTAGTAATAATAATAAATTATTACTATAATAATAATCATTATTATTATTATTCCATAGCAAACAGGCTAATGTTGTATACCAATTTCAACGTTAATTATACTTGTTGGGGCGGTGGTAATGAGAAAACCACGGTGACGTGAGCAGGTGCGAATGACGCAGCTGATGGCACAATATTAACCTCATAATACTCTTAGAAATCTAATGTAAGTGAATTTTTTCACGTTCTTCAAGCAACCCATTTATTTACTATGACTTTGAAATCTTGAGATAAGAATAGATTATTATTACATACATTAATTATTAGCCAAAGTAATTTTCATGTTCTCTTCCCATTTTCATCTCACGCCCTATATTTACATAGGATTAAATTAATAATTATTATTTATTTCTTCTTCCATTTAATTAATATATGTACATTTATAATAAACATATCGTCGGGGAAAGTTCAAAAGGAGCTATATGCACAACTCGCTTATACATGGTAGTACGTGCTAATTCCCGTTTAAGCGATTTTTGCTTATAGCTCCTTTTGGACTTTCGCCGACGATATATAGCCTGACTCAATAATGCTTGAGCCTTTCTAAATCCACTCTTGATGAGATGAACATTCCATTATAGATTTAACCATGATTTTGATCCTTCCTATAATTCCTGCAAAATCCACCTCTCAAAATTTATATATCCATTCTCCATCCACATAGTTAACGTACTTGTATTTCCATGCATAGCAAGTGAATTTATAACAAGTGGAGATTTTCTTTCTTCATTGTACTTTTGTAGAGCAGTGGAATGTCCTGCAAAATGGAGGGTGTTCGAAATACAAATTGTATTTGCGTATTTCCTTCCCTTGAAAATGCAATTTTTTATAGAGTTGACATGTTTTTTTGTACAAACGTTGTTGAATACAACGTTTTAAATTATTTTAAATCTACAGATATTTACCATGGTTGATTTAAATTAAAGCTCGCAGGTACTGGCAGCTTTTCGACTGCTTTATCAGGTAGGGCAAAAAACCAATGGTTTGACAATGATAATTAGAAAGAGAAAAATAAAAAATCCCATGGTTATATTAAACTATGTACAATGCATTTCATATAATATTACATATGCCTTAGGCTATTCCCATATAGTTAACATGTGTAGTACTATTAGCAGTAATATCGTAGCGATAATTATATACATATATTTTATATGTATGGTTATATTAATATAAAATAAAAGGGAGGTATGAAACTTTTTTCACATTTTACCTTTTAGCTAAAATAAAATAATGGTCCGTTGCATTAGAGGTTAAATTAACGTTGTGAATGGGACTTGCAATCTAATCTCGACCTTGTGGCATCTCTCTCTCTCTCTCCCTCCCTTGTCATGCTATTTAATGAAATTAGCAGGCATGCCATGTCACACAAGAAGAGGCCTAATCAGATTGATTTGGTTTTAAAATCCGACTTGTGCAAGAGCCATTCCGGAGCTTACACAAGAGCTATTCAAAGCCTGATAGGACTTTTGGGTTAGAGGGAAAAGGAGGAAAGTTGGTGAAAGGATAAAGTGAGACTTGTATGTATAGAAGGTCGAAAACCGAGGGGAATTTCCCGAGCAGGAATTCCGTTCTAGTCCGTGTGCCAACAAAGAGTTTCATAATACTACGAGAGAGAGAGGGAAAGAGAGAAAGTGGTTTTTCGAAATTAATTAGTGTTACTTGCGAGATTCGACACTACAAAATACTAGCTCCACTATACAATAGTGGGAAGATGCATTGTAGAATAAACTATTGTGTGTACATCCTTCGTCATTAATATAGCAATGGGGTGTTTCACATGAGGTTTAGTCTATCTATATATGTGTATGGACAATTTACTATATAATAATTAATTTCATGTGTAATATTAATTTATATACATAGCTGGAGAAAATCCTTTTATGTATGAATGGTTGTGGACGAGAGAGGATTGTAAAATTTTTGGGGACGGGATGTGGTGGGGGACACAAACTTATTGAATGTTAATCTCAGAGAAGTGAGCTGTATATAAGTTGAAGGTTTATTTTTAATGTTGAGAGAGAGAGAGAGAGAAATGTGACGAAGTGGCGTGCTGTGGTTTTGTATACAATGTATGCTCATAGTGCTCAACTCCACTGATGATTTATTTGATGCAGAGCTATATTCCCGTTCCCATTACACTGTCGCTCTAAACATCTATTTTGGACATTGGCTCGGTAAATGGCTCTGGAGATATGAGGTCGCTGAGGAGCACGACGACAAAGGATCCGACGGAAAGCTCGTTGAAATTCACGGGAGGTACAAGCATAGATGAAGGGATTCAAGCAGCTATTGAAGTATCCCAACCAGAAGAATAAGTCAAATATTCTCTCCGGTACCTTGCACATGTTGCATAGTGCACCTGTAAAATACAAAATTAACTTCATTTAGTTGATTTATTACATCATTTTCTTTTACCCGACAGTACTGTTCCCCATACTCTGAAAAAAATGCATTTATTGTAGGGAGACACTTTGAATAAATGGCGTTTTAAATTCAATTGTAGAAACTTCATGAAGATTACAATTATTATAAAATAGCATAAATAAATTTCATCCATATATCCACCCTAGAAAAATAAAGGTGGACCAAAAGTCAAGTAAGAGTTAAGTAAGTTCAAGTGCAACTTGTAAGAAATTGTAAAATGTTAAAAGGAATTCCATGAAGAAAGGAAGGGAGATTGTATATTATGTGAGTTAGTTAAAAAAACGGAACTATATGGGGAAGGAAGGAGAAAGGAATTAAAGTAACTCTTTCATATACACAGGACATACATATATCATAGATACTTTGTAGCTGATGCAGTTAGCAATTCTTTGATCTTTCTCTACTCTACAATCACTGCACTGGAAAGTTTCCTTGTTAGCCTCCATGCATATAGTATATAGAAGCATAGTAGAATAGGATTTGCGAGAAATTCTTTTGAACTTGTACTCATATTGGATAAAGATTTCCAAGCAAAGGTAAGGGTGTTTCCTGGAGTAAAAGGTAAAAAAATGAGAATTACTCAGAATATGTAGTTTGTCAATTTTGTAATGAGTCCTCCACCACTTTTACAAGACATTTCCCCTCCGATGTAATAATCTACTACAGATAGGTATGTGTAGGGTCAGAAAAAATGTTAAAAGCTTTCATTGACCAACCGTTGCATTGTATAAGGAGACCCTTAAAATCACAAAACTTGACTAGAGAAAAAGGAAGTTTGATTAATTTGAAAAATGTCCTCTTCCCTCTCAAGAAAAAATAATATTCCAGGATTTTTCCAATCCAATGTGATGTCACATCCCTGGAATTAACTCTCCTCAAGTTATGTATTTAACTTTCCCTACGGAAAAACTCAATTTGACAAATTGAGTGAGAGGAGTTGAGGGAGCGTTAAAGTAAATACAATTTCCTCTTCCTTCTTCCTATACATAGGAATTTCACTTCAAAGCTCCAATGATATGGTCTTGGTCATTTCTATACAATAGCTTGTATGATGTAAAAAACCCATGTAGCTATATATAATGTAATGAAAAATAGTTTTGACTTTTAAATATTTAATGAAATCTAACATGGAGAGGAGTGTGGGAAGTTGGGAAGTGTGCCTAACAATAAGTTAACAGCACACTACTAAATTCTACATCTCTCTCTCTCTTTCTCCAACAACGTCACCCTTTCAACTTTCCACTCTTTAGCACGCAGTAGCCTCTCCTACCTACCATTCCTTTCCTTGTAAGCCCCACTGAATTCGTTTAAAATTTTTCCACATGACTCTAGTGTAAATATATAGCTTCTAGCCTTAAGTATAATAAAGGATGTACATATATTAGAAGCTCATACAAGCTGAAAATGAAATTTTTTGCAAGAGTTTTAAACTCTCCTTGGATTTTTACTACATGTAGATACAGATGATGATCTACAAGTACCATGAATTATGTCTGTGTATACTTATTATGTTTATTAAAACTAAAATCCCAGGAATTTTCCCCACCATATGCTAATTTATCTATAGATGTAACTTTCTTGGGCTAGAGAATAAGCCTCGGGTGTAAGAGTAAAACTTGGCTAGTAGAATCCCACCAGACGATCATATGATTTCTGGATGGATAGTAATAGAGAGAGACAAATTATTGCATACGTGAGGCAGTGAATTAAATATTAGTGAAAATGCATGCATATGTATACACATAGAGCTAAAATTAAGTAATACAGAATGTCCGAAGCTATATGTACTCATGTACTGGAGCTATACTAAAGTCCACGAGAGGAGGATGAACGGTTCAATGATAAATAAATAAGTTGGTGGTAGATATCAATTGACTTGACGCTTTTGAACATTGCATTGTAAACGTTTTTGTTCGTGCTATGTATGTTCGTGCTGCTGGACATTAGTTTTATATAAAAGAGGTTCGAATTTTAGGACAATTCCTCTGGAAATTTCAAGAGTTTGAGAACTTTTCTAAACTTTAGTATTGGAAGAGAAGAGGGAAAAGTATTTCCAGGGACGTTTCAATTTGTTTTTGTTGACTTCTCTCATCCTCATCCCCCTCCTCCATTCATTCTCATGATACAGCAGAGAATACGTATTGTGACCTTTAAAAACAATGGTATTTATTTTGAGATAAGTGTATTGAATTGAGCTGGTTTGTAGTTTTAAATTATTAGAAAAATAATGTTGTATGTATAGGGAAAGCAATCAAAGTGCAGAGGAGAGTTGGTTGAGAGAGAATCTGAGAATTGTATTTATTTACTTCATCCATGGGAAAATATAGGACTTGGAATTCATGTAAATAATAATATTTGAAGTGTCTTCTTTTTTTTTCAAGGTTATTGGATAACTTAAACCAGCTGATTTCCGTGGAATATAAAATGTATGTCACAATACGAAATGTTGTAAATATTGCACGTGTTCTACGTATATTTTTTTTATTTGATTTTTGTGTGAGGATGCATTCAATGAAGGCAGGCAAGCCATGGATTGTTCGTGGAACTGTAAAGGCTATATAGATAAGTCTATTGTTTGAAGACTCCTTTTTCCTCATACGCTTCGTTGGACAATTCAATTCTCTTCTGTTAGATAGAATCCAATGGATTTTTTGTTTCTACTTCCTACTTTTATTTCAAAAACATGTGTGTGTATATGTGTGTCTATGGGAGTATAAAAATTGCATCCATGCAATATATTCCCACTTATCAAGCACAGCCCTTCTCAAAATGCTTTTTTTCCCAGCTACCTTTTTTACTAAATGTTACGTGTATGAGATGGGATGAGATTTAATTTATTTTTCTCTTATCTATAGCTCTACTTGGTTCTATTTCTCATTCAATACGTACAATGAGTTAAGAGACACGTGATGTAAGTTTGAATGTTTCATAAGGCTTTGAATAACGTTTAGAGGGAAAACGTGGGGAAGAAATGTTCTGTGACTTTGAGTTTATATGTTTCATAATTATTGTAGATTGTGTAAGCTTTTTATATGGGACGTAATTTGGAAGTTGGAACGTTGGAAGAAGTGGTGATTAAAAGCTAAAATTTTCTCTTCAGATTTTTTATGTTATTTCAAGAAGAAAATCCTCTATAGTTCAGGGAAGGGAAAAAATTAAATTAAAAATATTTTATGTAGTAGAATCTAAAATTGGCAAAAAAAATCTATTGTAATCTCCTCCAGACTGATTAGGAGTGGGTAAATTCTTGTTTTTGGGTAGATTCATCCGTGAATGAAAGGCTGAGACAGACAATCTATGTACACTGTAATAATAACAATAAGTGTCAGCAACTTCTGCCTCTTTCCGTCCAGTAAGCAAAAAGAGTTGGAGGATTAGTTGTAAGGGCGGAGAGAGGAAGTGTATAAAACTACTACTATACAATATATGTAGTACTTTTTGAAAGAGTCCACTTTGACAAGACTTGGCAGTATAATGAATCGCTTCTCACTTTCCAAGGAACCATGCAGACAGAGATGAGTGGTAAAAAGAATGATAGAACTTGGCCGAGCATGAGAGATGTCTAAAAAGAAGGATATTAATTGTTATCTCCCATGCAGCAGATAGATACAGAGCTACCTAACACATGTCTCATCCCAAGCATCTCCTCCAAGGCTTCATCAATATTTTGTCCGTCTTTGCTTATCGCCTCTTTCATTCAAAATCCTAGCACAAAAGCTTGGAATGACATTCTATCAAATGGAAATATAAATACAAATGTATCTACATTTACAATCTAATTTTCAAATGAGATTTTCCTTGTGTATAGAAAAGGTCATTATTATTGTTAAAAATTATTGGTGCTTAGCACGAGGTGCTAAGTCCTATGAAGGGACGGAGCTTTACGGGGGCATACAATTATTGCAAAAAATTAGGCTTTAATCCATTCAAATAATATTGTTGGTTCTGATGAAGTAATCATCACAGCAGGAGTTTTGTCGGGCTTACTCACATAGTTATGAACACATGTAACAGCATGTGCCATTAAAAATACATGGGGGCGGGTAAAATCGAATAAAATTGTGAAACCTAGTCCGAGAATTGCATTCTCTAACGACTGGTTGTTCAGACTTTGTCAAAATCTAGGGACCCGTTTTCGAGATATTTTGGTTCCCGCAAAATCACTGCAGTTCTCCAATAATTCTACTCGGATTCTTAGATTTTACCTACATTATAATGGATTAAGTATGATTAACAAAGTTATCATTTTTATAGACTGAAAGTCCCTAAGAATGAGCGTCGCCCCCTAAAGACGGCTACTAAAATGGAGTCAGACGATTGGTTGAAATTGTAGTTATGTCCGTAAAAATCAATCTGAGTACAGCCTCATAAGTGTATTTGTTTCAAACTTTCTGGTGCTATAGTGTTTCTTCACGTTCATGACGTCAAGGATATTTTTGCAACATGTTGTATTTACTTTTTCAGTGTCTTTTAGACTAATTGTATGTGCTTAAAGGGAGCTTAATAGAAAGTCCTATATTAACTCGAGTTACTTGAGTTGTGTCAACAAGGTATGCCGTGACTTTAAACACTAACAATTGCATGGGAGGAGGAGGAAGAGGAGGGTAGCTTGCTATAAAAATTAATGGGAACAAAAAGGTAAAAAAAAGAAGAGTTAAATAAGAACTTTAAGTTCTCGTATGTTGAGAACTTAAAGTAGTCCATTAATATTTAAAGGAACTGAACTGACTTCTCTGACGTGGAGGACAGGACGCGCCTTCTACTACCACCGATGATCAATCAAAAGGTGATCAAAAGAGCTTTAGCATTTACTGACAGCTTGCGACATTTCCCTTTTAAAAGTTGCAGGAAATTTCCAACTTGCTTTTCACAAGTTCTTGATCTTCACACACTTGAATCTTAATAAGTGTTTATGTATGAGCGTGCACACAAGAAGCTCTTGGCTCTGGAGTTTTGAGTTTTAACACGTGTTTGTTAAAATAAAAAAATTCCTGAGAAAGTTCCAAGGCAATAGAAATCACATTAGGACGAAGGCCATATTTGACAGGGATATATGCTAAGGATGTCCTAACTTCTTACATTGTGAGATTTTAAATGGTAGACACTAGGAAATTAGTTTAAGAGATTCCTTTTAAAAGATGATGAGGATAGAATGGAATTTTTATTATTTCCAGAGGAGGAGGAGGAGAGTATGTTTAAAACCTTTTTAGACGCTTCACTCAAGGATCTACACATGAGAAAGGGTGGGCCTCAAAGAAACCATATGAATGAAATAGAGAGGGAATTTAATAAAAGAGAAGAGACAAAAAAAAGATTATAAAAGAGTTTTAAAGGAGCCGAGTCATTTGAACTTACCTAAGGGTAGAATAAAAAAGAAGGGGAACCAGCAGAGAAGGAAAACTCCAACTACAATTGCAAGAGTTTTAGCAGCTTTCTTCTGCCTCCGAAATTTGGCGATTTTTCCAAATCCTGGATTGATTTTCCTCTCTGGGGAAGATGAGGGTGGAGATGGAGTGAGAGAATTGGGCTGACTAGGATTTTGAGCCTTGTTTGGGTATCCGTTGTTCTCCCCAGCCACGACATGATGATGGTGATGATGGTGATGATGATGATGATGATGGTGATGATGTCTCCGTCCTCCTCCCTGTCGAGGCATTCCACTGTTGGCTAAGCAGGGCCAGTTCACATCATAATTACATTTCGCTTGCTTTGCCCCACCCCTATGAACTCGAAGGACCACCCCAGCCTCATGCCGATGATTGGGACCGTTCATATGGTTATGAACGTGATCCTCATTATTATGAGAGGAGGAGGAGGAGATCTCGGGTCTTGCAAGGGGAGCTCTCCCCCCAATATATTGACCACGCACAGGACCACCATTGTTTCCAGGATTCCCTCCATTCGCAGCGGCCAAACATTCGGGTGTAAATTCATGTTTGGGTGTCATGGGTCTAATGACGGCAAGATCTGGATTTGAGTTGGCTCGTCCATTTGTTCCTCCCAGATGAATTCTCAATGTAACGTCTTGTTTGGTAGTTTTTGTGCCACACTCAAGAAAGCGAGTTTGCCGGATGGCGGCTTTGTAAATTTTCCAGTACACCGCTAGAATTATAAACATCGGCAGATAGAATGAGCCTGTGACGGAGAAGAGGACGTAGCCAAGCTCTTTGTTCACACTGCATTCATAGGGATCGTCACTGGGTGGCCCCTTCCAACCTAATAAGGGACCGATACTGATGGCGATGGAGAGTGCCCAAATAAAGAGCATTAGTATTGAAGTCCTCCGTCCCACCATTATCGTTGAGTATGCTAAGGGTCTTGTGACTCCAATGTAGCGATCCAAGGATATGACGCAGAGGGACAGTATCGATGCGGTGCAGTACCTGTTGTACAAAAAATATAGGATTCATTCCTAATTTTCCCCCTCAACTCTCTTTTATAAAATATTTCCAAAAATTTACAACGCAGAGCTAAAAAAAATATTTAAATAGACGAATAAATAATTAACGGGAGGGAAGAGAACTAAGACAAAACTTACAAAACATCAACGGCTGCCCACACTGAACAGAAGGTGGATCCAAAGTACCACCTGGAGAATCGGGAAAATGTCATTATTAAACATTATATAAACCCAAGCTAATTTAGTTATACGTTTCCAAGGGGAAGCTATTCACTTGATTATGAAATAAAAGACAATTGTATTGAGCACGTTAATTAATGTCCCCATACACACTTGTAGTATTGTTCAGAGCTGAAATAAAGGTTAACCATATGTTTAACAAAATGTAAAAGCTCATCAAACCAAACCACCGCACACTTTTACCTTAATGAGAAATGCAACTGTATCGAATGTGAGCTTTTTCCCTATTTACTTCCGCCGACAGCGCGGTGTTCAAGTGAAGTTGAAGGCTGTACGGCCAAGGAAATAGAAGTAGAGGTAGAAAGCTGACAGTTTAGCTCACATGAAATACACTCCAATCACACGTGCCAGTCACTTTTCCTAGGCACCACATTTATTTCCTACTGGAGCTACATATACGCTTTAGGGCCTGATAACATCAGGCTCACACCACTTCTCAATTCAGAAATCCGCTCTGAATTAGAGTGAGAGAGAGAGAGAAAGAGAAAGGAAGAGAGAGAGAGAGCGAGAGGAACGTGAGAAAAAATTCGACTCCCATTCGAGGGTGGTCCAAGTGAAAGCAAAGATTTCCATGTACATATTTCTTCTCATTTATCATTCTACCATCTGCTCATGGATCTCCCAGTCAATTTCATCCATAAAGAAAAAGCTTTGCGTGCTTTACGTTCAACCTCTAAAGACTCTTCTTATCCTCCAATTAAGTATAACCGCCTCAGATACTTCTCACTTTTCTACACATGCAAACATTGAGGTTTACAAACAAATTATCTTATTTTCTTTCCCTATCTTCTCCTACACTCCTCCGGTACTAGCCCAAATTTAAGCTTCCAAGGGCTTTAATTTTTCTTAGTGCAAAAGGGACGGAGTTTAGATTGGAATTTTTTCCCGGATCCAAGCCCCAATTTCGGTCGAGGGGGCACTTTAGAAATGGAATGGTCGAGTTATTTAAGTATAACTTTTCTAACACTTTACATGGCTAGGTATACGTACATATGTATCTTATTCTGACAGAGGAAAAATGATAAATGTTGGTTAATGTCCGTAATTTGTAACTTTCGTTTCTGTTCCAAAGAGAGCAGTTGTAAAAAAAATCCTCAACTTTTCCTA